>VWZO01000230.1:374875-432659 GCA_013396975.1 Bucco capensis | reverse complement strand
AAACTTTTTTACAGTAAGGGTGAGGGAGCACTGGAACAGGCTGCCCGGGAGGGCTGTGGAGTCTCCTTCTCTGGAGACATTCAAGACCCGCCTAGATGCATTCCTGTGTGACCTGGTCTAGGTGATCCTGCTCAGACAGGGGGTTTGGACTAGATGGTCTTTCTAGGTCCCTTGCAACCCCTTATATACTATGATACTGTGTCAAATCCACCCAGTCTGTGTTCTCATTTTCTGCATTTGCTCTGTTCTTCTTAATGCAAAGAATTTAAGTAAATGTCATATGCTTAGAAACTGACTTTTAAGCAATTACTACAAAGAGATCATGCAGTGAAGGCATTACTGAACTAGTGTAGTCTAAACAAGCAGAAGGAAAATAGAAAAAGCAATTCTATGTAGCCAAAATACACAAATAATAAAAAGCAACACATGGAGCTGGCTTCTTAAGGCCCATATTTCCTCCAGCCATATGTTCCCCCATCTCCTTGTCTCCCCAGTAGCACAGCAAACCCACTGAAGGTTTCTGAAATCAAATTTCGTAACATAATTCCTTTTTCCCACCCAACCTCATTTAATACAAAATAGTGGATCTCATGGCTTCTTCTTAAACAGTTTTATCTAATCAAAGAGAAAAATGCTTCTGTCTTTCTTTTCCAGCTGGACTCTTTTTTTACCCATCTGTGATGCTCTGCCCAAATTACTTGATAACTGACTCTTTTGGATTTTTTATCCACTCCCAGCTATGGACCTTCTTATAACCCAGCCATGCTAGCAGAAACAATCTCTCAGCCAGCATTTACCAAATAATTTCTGTCTATCAAGAGCATCCAGAAGCTGCTGCTCTGAAAAAAACCTCCACTGTTAAAGATTATGGGGATACGTAGAAAACAAGCAATTATATATACTACAACTTGTGTCTAACCCTTTGTCTGACACATTTGGCAACATACAAGGCAATATAGATAAATATTTTGTTAGCTAAAGGAAAGTACTGAAACAGTTTTCTTGTTTTGCTTTTCTTTTTTCCCAAGTGACAAAGCTGGGTTTAGTTTTCAATAAAAGTGAAAACTGGGCACAAATCTGATACACATGTTTTTTTTTCCCTTGTTCTTCCCCCATCTCAATATCAAGTCAAACAGCATTTTCCTGGTTAGAAATACAGTTTTTCTGTCTATCTTGTCTTCATGATGGCCTGTGTTTTGTATTTTATGAAATGATGACAACTTCAAAAACATCTATTTGAATGCATAATGTGAGAGGAATCATGCAGTTACATGCAGTTACTGTTCTTCCTGAAATTAAACAGCTTATTATCCACAGTGTGGAAACACAAACAAAAAGGATTTCATTTACTAATCTCATCCTCCAGAAGGCCTCTGCAGCACAAGCAGTGTCAGAGTGCAGTGAAGATCGTGTAACTCAAATACTGTGTTTTACTCCAACACCCCTTGCTGCAAGCTTCTTCTGGTAAGAAGATTTTCTTCTTTTAGCTGAATGATTTTGAGTTATTTGAAACGATGAATATTTGTCCGAATGTTTACATTACTGAGCAAATGTTAGGTAAATTCCATCCAAACAATGAAGCAACTTCCAGCAATGAGTAACAGAAATAGTGCCTCCCTTACATATTTACTTCAGTAAAAGCAATCCCATAATTAGATATTGCAATGAGAAATTAAAGACACTGGGAGGATCGCAGCATTTGGAACAAAAATTCTTTCACCATAATGTAGATATCATCTGTGTGGGAAGAGAGACTTTGTACTCACTTTCATTTCTCATGGATGTTCTTGCTTATCTAGTCTTCTCAATGCTTCCAAATTATTTCTTGCTTTGACAAAACTATTTTTAGAGAAACTCTCAACTCTGAAAAATGTTTAAAAATAACACTTGAAAAGCCTACTAGAGTAAAAAAGCCTTCCTCCCCAGTTTAGTCTAACTAGCACTATCAAGTATTTCCCATTCTATGTAAAACACTTTCACAACGGAGAAAACAAGATCTTGGAAATAATAATCCTTAAAATAACCCATAATTCTGATTGACTAGAATCACAGAATCACACAGAACCGTTTGGGTTGGAAGGGACCTCTGGATGCGATTGGCCTTCTGGGCTGCCAGCGTGCACTGTTTGCTCACATCCAGTTTCTCATCCATCAGCACCCCCAAGTCCTTTTCTGCAGGGCTGCTCTCTATCTTCTCATCCTGCAGCCTGTACTTATAGTGGGGCTGTTCTGACCTAGGTGTAGGACCCCGCACTTGGTCGTGCTGAAGCTCATGAGGTTCACCTGGGCCCACCTCTCCAGCTCATCTAGGTCCTTCTGTATCACATCCCGCCCCTCCAACTTATCAACAGCACCCCATAGCTTGGTGTCATACAGTTATATACATATATCCTTACTATTTTATGGGTTAAAATTGGAGAATGTGAGTTTTACCTGTAACCGAAAGCTCGTTAACTAAGGAACATATCAGATTTCCAAATCAGTTTACTTATTTTTGCCATGTGTCGTTTTCTCTGTTTTCTACAGAACTAGTGAAAATAAAGCTGAAACAAGAGTGTCACTTATGCAGCTTACACAGTCACCTGAAACACTGAATATTTTTCAAAGTCAGTGCCCAATTCTTTCCGTGGCTACCTATGACTACTACATTCCCTCACATCTCAGAACAGACCTCCAGCTACCATGGAGATACAGCCCCTTTTGTCAGCCTCACATTTTCAGAAGGTTTCTGGGTATGCAGGAGGAGTATTGAGATTTTAAATGAATAAGAGGTAAACAAATGAATGGTCTTCTCTTAAACAAACAAAAAATCATAAGCCATAGTCTAAAGCACTAACAATAATAATGCATGGTATTTAGGAACATCACTGTAAATAACATGAAGTTTGCATTAGGGTTAAATAAGGTTATGGTAAGACACTGTGGAAGCAGCCTCCAAAACTTAGACCAGAAAAGAGCAACCCAGTGCCCTGATTGCAGAAATCAGTACAGGATTTCTACCACTACTGCTTCTCTATGGGTAAATCCCAGGCCCACAAAGAAGGCGCGTCCCCACCACTTATTAAGAGTTGGCTTGAGAAGCAGACTTTCACTGTAGACATCAGATGGAAGAATAAAAGACATGGAAGGTAATGTATGGCATGATCCATGTCCTGCCACAGTTGTTTCTCACTCTGCAAAATAAATAATACTACTTCCTGACCTCAATGTGTCACAGAGCGATGGCATTTTCGGATATTGCTGAAGCACTGACACGCAATGCTAGTAACTCAAACTGTATTTGGCAGAGATTGAATTTAAAACAAAACTCTCTTGAGAGAGGGAGCTTCAGGAAACTATCTCAACTGACATCACTTCCCAGTACTGATACCTTAATGACACAGTGTTATGATGAAGTTCTATTTTACTGCCAAATCTGGTATCCTCTTGGGAATCTAAACTGAGCAAAGAGGCCACCTTCCCTACATGCTTACTACTACTCTTCAAGCAAAGGCAGCAAAGTCAAGCTGATTTGGACTGAATTTGGATGTTCTCCTTGAAGCCTCATGGAATAAAAGCAAGTATAGTTTCCAGATTGAAACCTTTCTCTGATGTTAACTGAATGGCATGTTTTAAAACATCATCACTTGAATCAAAACACTGGCTATCTCGCCAAGCCACAAAGTGTGTAGAAAGAAGTATGTGTCCAGTCTCAAGTCATGGAAGGATCTCTGCCTGAGAGAGAATTAGGAACAGTTTCTGGTTTGTGTTAAAAGCATTTGCAGATGCACGCAAGTGGGCTACTTCATTCACTAAGAGTGAATGCAGCTTCTCACGTGATCAAAATATTATGCTTAGGATGCAAGAGTTTGTGAGTTCAGACTGTTGCTAGCACAACTTTGGAACTGAAGGGCAGAGGACAGCAGTTTAGCCACAGCTACAGCAAAGTCCCACTCATGAACCAGAGCTTAGGACCACACTGTATATGGTGAACAGATGAACAACAGAAACACTGGCTGAAGGATACAAGATGTTCAATTAAAGTAAGCTTCACCTTGCACAACTTGGAACATAGTACAACCTAACAAGAAAGCAATACCACTTCCAGCCAGATGACTGCACTGAGAACTATTCTTATATTCAATAATCCTTGCATATACTTCGCATAGAAGAAAGCAGATGCAACCACAGCAAACCTAATTAACCTTTCTGGTGTTTTACTGAAAGTAGCTCACTACAGATTGGACAACTCCACTCTTGGAATTCAAGATCAACTGTAATTACAAATTCAATGCAGCAATAATTGTGCTTCATGTGCTGTCATGGGTACATGCATGTTAGTATGTCTGAGGGAGATTATGTAATAAGAAGTATATATAATCTCTAATGCAAGCAGAAAAACTAAAAGGGAAGTTTGGGTCTATTACAGAACATTAAATCCGAAAGTGTCTAGTTTTAACACAAACCAATAAAAGTCAATAAACATTGTGAGGAAAACAAAGTATAAATTTCACTTTCAAGACCCTCTCCCCCTCTGGGATTACAACTAGCAAGGATGCACTTGTTTTGTAGTTCTGCCTTGGATCACTTTGAGACAACTCAATTCCAACACACCTACAGGGACTTTGGCACAGATTCACTTCAGTTTGAGACAGCTTTTGCAGTTGGAGGTCCTGATGGATTTTGTTCTACAAAATATATAATTGGTGCTTTTGTTAAATGCACTTTGTTTCAACAAATTTAAACATTTTTCCTGTATTTGTTTACTACTCCTCTGACTCTTACTGACTGTAAAGAGTTGCAGATTTCTGATGGTGTTAATGTTATGAAGTGAACCACATGAGAATGCTGATATCTTTTAAGTTTTGCCTTTGTAGTTGTTCAGTATTAAACTAGGAGGGAGGAGAGGAGGGAAGCATTCTCCCTTTGTAGGGAGATCTCCTTCAACCAGGACTTTAGAACTCTTAAGACTGAGCCTGGATCAGTTTTGCTGGGTTGAGGACAGGGTGGCATAGGACTTTGGTTAGAGCTGAGAACATGCCAATAAATTGTCAATATACTCAACCATGACAGATAAGGTTGTTCCTTCACTCAGTACTGAGCAATCAAGCTTCAGGTCAAGGAATTACCAGTAATTATCTACAAAGTGAAAATATCCTAGGGAGGAGACAAGAAAGGTGAGACAGAGAGTCTCTTCACTCTCCTCCAGCTGCAATTTGTTTAAGACCCCTTACACTTTGGTCATCTCAATCTATTACCTCCCTGAAAACAAACTCAACAACTCTCAGTGTTATTCTTCCTGAATGAGTCATCAGATCCTACAGTTCCTTTTAATCTTCAGTAACTTCAAACTTCTTATTTTATGTCTTCTTTCTTGGGAGCACGGTACACCTAGCATTGTAGATATCCCTACAGTTGAAATAACACTCCAAATTTGTAAGGAAGAGAGAGTAATCTGAGTGTGAAGCAACTGAAAAGTGAAAGCCCAGTCGCTTCTGATTTCATATTAGTGGCTGCTTTTATTAGAAGGCAGAGATAACCCCGAGAGTTGTCTACTAAGCAGGGAGCTTCAACTTAGAATACAGGTAGTTGGAAAACTGAAAGTCTTAGTCACTTGTTACTTGCAGGGGACCATTTTAAATTCACATGAAACACTCAGCTCTGCTGGTTTACAGGTTTTTTTACTGTAGTCTGTACAAGGAACTTTTTTTATCCATTTATTGTTAAGTCATAGAATCATAGAATTGTCAGGGTTGGAAGGAACCTTAAAGATCATCTAGTTCCAACCCCCTGCCATGGGCAGGGACACCTCCCACTAGATCAGGTTGCTCAGAGCTCCATCCAGCCTGGCCTTAAAAACTTTCAGGGATGGGGCTTCCACCACCTCTCTGGGCAACCTGTTCCAGTGTCTCACCACCCTCATGCTGAAGAACTTCCTCCTAACATCCAACCTAAATCTACCCTCCTCAAGCTTATACCCATTCCCCCTAGTCCTATCGCTACCTGACATCCTAAAAAGTCTTTCACCAGCCCTCTTGTAGGCCCCCCGCAGATACTGGAAGGCCACAATAAGGTCTTCTCTTCTCCAGACTGAATAATCCCAACTCTCTCAGCCTGTCTTTATAGGAGAGGTGCTCCAGCCCGTGATATCGTGACCCTGCATGACCACAGTATGGCCTATGTCTATTCTGAGTTCTGGTGAGAAGCCAGATCAAGAAGTAGATCTGATGTATCTGCTGTCATAAGCATAGTAGAAATGCAAAGAAAATCTGGTTTTGTGTCCCAGAGCCTCTAGTGATCTTTCACAGGGATAACCAAAGTTGGAATTTGGCCCAGAGCAATTTGCTTTTAAGTTGCATTCAAACATCAAGATGATTAATAGATACCACAGAGAAATCAATACACCCCTAAACTCTGGATTACCATTTTAAGTCTTCCAAAATGATCTCATCAGATACACTACTAAAGATCTTTGCATCCAGTTCTTGCTCTCCACTTCCCCTTCATGCTCTCTTTAGACTGGGTCCATCCTTTCAATCTTTAAAAAACACCTGGCTACATCCTTCCATCCATCCCCTTTGCCATTACTTCTTATGTAATCAGACATAACACTGTAGCAGCAACATGGCAGTGTAAGAACTGAAGCTGATTTCATTTTCAAACAAAAATGGTTTCACTCATACCCTCATATCCATATACTCACAATTACGTGGATGTGTTTGTCCTAGCAGTCTATGCAAAATTCAGGTGTCCAGACTCCTGAATCCAGGTCTGTCTAGGGACTCCTTGTGAAAACAGAGAAAAAGAGGCAACAGCTATAGAGTTCTTGCCATCTTGGGATCTTAGGCTGGCAAGTGAGTGCTGGTTTTGCCTAGGCCTTTTTGTACCCTCAAGAAACCGTCAATAATCACTCTGTCCATCTTGACCTGCCTCCAAGAACCATCAGGATTTGTTCATCTGCTTAGTTCCTTTGCCTCCTGACCACCTGCACATAGAGAGATGCTAGGATTTTGATAACCTGCTAATCTAAGCGACTTCAACACATGCTATTCTTATAGCCCTTCTGCTGCTGCTGCTGTTCCCTCTGGTACCACCAACTTGCAGACATTCCCACTCGTACCAGTCTTAACATGTTACAATTCTCCAAACTTTCAGTGATCACCAGCAATGAAATAGAACTACAAAAATTATAACCCTCTGAAGAAAAAAGCAATTGTTTCAGTGCACAGCAGAACTGCACAGTATTTTAAGGCAAGAAGCAAACTAACCATAATTTGGCCACAGTTTATAAATGGGTTGTCTTCTGATATTAGCTTGTTCTATAGATTTCTAATAAAACCATATGCATTCCATGTAATCTCTCTCAAGGGATTACTATATATTGAAGAATGTTCTAGAAAAACTAACTCAGAAAAGATTTATTTCTAGGTACCACAAAAAAATCCAGAACTCTCATCTGCTTTAATCACTAGTTCATCTTCCTGCCTTAACAATGCTTTTTAGAACAAGAAAACAACTAGAAATTAGGGCAAATAGTATGTTTTTATGCAACTGATAAAAATAACATCATCTCAAAATTAATATGCAATATCTGAACATAACAGTGCCTGCTGATACCTTCCATCCTCCTACATTTCAGTATTTCGAACACTACCTAAGTAGCTGGAGCATTGAGCCTAGTAGAGATTAGCTGCAAGAGAGGGTATCACAAGTACAACACATTTCTTGGAGAAAGCAAAAAGCTTTCTAGTCTAGTAGGATTCCACAACAAAGGGAATAGGGTTAATTCAACACACTGAAAGACAAAATTTATTGTTCTTCAGGTTATTGCACCATTTGAAAGCACTGGTCTTTGTGCTACTCTCCAGAAACTGGAGGTTATCCTCAACAGTCTGAAATATGTGACCAGATGAACAAACTACCTTTGCCCCTTGTGGGTCTTTATCTGTAGTGGCTGTTTAAGACAATAATTTTCAGTGCACTTGGGGGCAAGTCTTCATCTTCACTACAGAATTTATATATGAATACTCTTGAGAATTAAAGAAGCAAAATCATTTGCTGAAGACTATTTTAATAACTACTTTAAGAAAAAATTATACAGACAAAAATGATTGCACCTCTAAATCTATGAAAGAGCCACTGAGGTAAGAAAAAGAGCGTTTTTCCAAACCCTACTTTCTAGTCACTTTGGAAGAGGGCCTTGCCTCTCACTTTCTCAGGTGGCTAGCACATACCCTAGTCTCCAGACTGCAGAATCATACATTTTCCAGTAAGGCAAACAAATAATTGGTTTGTTCAAAGCAGAACAGATTCATTCACATCCTAAGAGAACTCCAACACCAGATTCAACATGCAACAGCTCTACTTACTGAATTCCTTTGCATGATAGTAAGGGTATGGATTTGAAAACAGTTTTTTATTTTCGATACTAGGCCCTTAGTAAGAATAGCTCACTGTAGGAGGTAGGGTTCCTGGTGAGAACTGCAAGAACTATAATCTGATATGATTCTTAACTTTATCCTCTAGGTTAAGTGTGAGAACTGAATAAAACCACCCAAGGTCTTCTGATTTACAGGAGCAGGTATGATTGCATGATTGCATAATTGCACACAGCAGTCAGCAGAGCTGTAAAACCACCTGCCAGGAGCAACAGCCATATAATAGCCCCTGGGGGAAGAATGCTGGAACACCCGCACTACATTTATATCCCATTATAATTTCATTCAACCCTGGACTTTGCCAGCACCAGTGGTCTCCACACTAACTTGCTAACAGCTCTATTACTTAACTGAAACTTATAGTTAAATGCATTTTATTCACCTGTAAGTGGCACTTCTCTTCCACTTCCTGAGATACTTTTTCCTAAAATTCCTCCACAGTGGCATTCTCCATAGAAATCCTGATGTCATATTGCATCTCCCTTCTTGAAACTCACCCTGTGACAATTTCTTTCACCCTTTCTCCTCATGTATATGCATTCTCCCTACTGCTTATTATGAAGTCTTCTTTCCCCATTCCAAAACGTCCTTCTTAGATTGCTACCATTGTTCTACAGCACAAGCTAAGCCAACTCTTCCCCTAAACCAGCTTGTGAAGCAAGGAACTAGTCACAACTTCAAGAGCAACACCTAGTTTAATGTAGCAAGATATCTTTTCAGATATTACTATAGCACATAAGACATGGGCCAACCCTGACTAAAGATATTAAAACAGGCCACAGAAATGAGCTTAAAGTACTTATGTAGATGGCTTTCACATTCTGTCAAGGTTTACATATGGGTTTAAAAGCTTTTTAATGTAGGCTTTGTAAAGCAGGATTAGGATCAACTGTAGGTATTGTTACAAAAATACGTATCTCTTCTCCCCTCTGCAAAAAGAAACAGTTAACTAAATCAAGCTTTTGTTAACTATTTCTCTCCATCCATCTCCTGTCTTTTTGAGCAGCTGAAGTGGTTGTTTACGAAGGCAGTTGCAAGTGTGTAATAAAATCCATAAAAGTGGGAGGGAATGTATGTATGGCCAGGGAGGGCCCCACCCACGGTCCTCATCAGCGCCTTTTACAAGCGCTGATAAAAAGAGGACAGCGGATAGCACCCTCAAGCCTGTGCAGTGGATTTTTTTTTAGAGGAGGCACAGCATGCGCAGAGCTGGACCCACCCTTTAGTCCTAAGGTTCATCTGCCGGGGCCTAGCAAGCTTGGACGCTAGCAGCCAAGTCCTTAGGATGGAGGTTTTATTAGAGTGTCCTTCTCTTAGATGGAAGGCCTTCCAGGGCTAAACGAGCTCCATCTGCCTGGGTTTGGAATCAGAGTTGTCCTTCTCCTAGGATGACTGCCAGAAGGCTAATGAGCTCATCCTACCCATACAAGGATTCTAGGAACATGGGTATCACTCCCCACACTTTACCGTGGGCAATGAGTTTAATGCTCCCTCTGCTATCAGCACAGTTATCACACCAGGGGCCACAGAAGACTCCAAGTGATTTTCAGACTGTGCCTGGGGAGGCAACAGTACCACAGGATGCCCACGTTGTGAAGCATCAGCTGGTGAAAGACTGAAGCAGAAATCTGGCAATGTGTAAGTTTTGAAGTCATGGAGATCAGGCAGAAAAGGCATAGACAGAAGGTTTGGGAAAGGATTATATAAGGTCAACAGCAGAAAATGGAGTTAAATCTGCCCAACTGTAGCTGGGTAGGAAAGATACCTCTTGAGCAGAATCCACCACACAGAGTTTTAATAAAGAAAAAAAAGTAATATTTTATTGCTATCAAAATACTAAATCTCACGAAGTAAAGCAACCCTGCATCATACATACCAACCCTTAGATGGCAGGAGCAATGCCGAGTAATTCCCCGTAGCAGCTTCCAGGCGAGTTAGGGTGAGGTCGGCAAGCACAGTAGTTTGACGGGGCGTCCCCTGAAGAAAACCTGCTGCTGGTCTCCCGACCCCTCCCCGCTCATGGCAAGCAACCTAAATAGGAAAAACTGGACCTGTCCATCACGTATATGGCCAGTATAGGCAAGGGGTGTTCTCAGTCAGCTGCTCGTCAGCAAAAAGCCATTTGCCTACTGTATCATTTTCTGGGGTTCAAGCCAAGGTCCTAGTTCTTTATTCTTTGTTCTCTTGGCCCAGATGCATCCTTGATGTTTAGCCTTCTCACACCGTGGTAAACAATGGATCATTTTAATTGTCTCTGGGACACCAACATCTTGAAAGAACTAGAAATACCACATACAAACCAGATAGACATTAAAAAACAGGCAGCTGTAAATGATTCTTAGAGATCTAAAGATTAGTTATTACAGAGTGGACTGTGTGCACACTTGCTGAGAATATAAAAGTTCTTTTGACTACAAAACTATCAAGAAAGAATATGAAGTCCCCATAGAAAAAGAACCTTCAGTTAAGATAAAAAAGAATGACGAAGAGATCAAAGTGCCAAGTGAGATCGCTGTATCCAGACATCATCAAAATCCCAAAAAACTTCTAGATGAATAACTTCCTACCAACCTTTATAAAACAGATGCATAAGCATATTACTGACACATTTTTTTTATTACAGAAATCTGGTAGCAAAATAAAAATAAGTTGACAGAAGGAATCAGCAGTGCATTTAGAAGCACTGACCTAAACTGAGCACATTCATATCATGTCACTGTAAAATATAGAAAGTGCACATATACTTATCCAAGCCAGAAACAAAATTCCCATTAACTCAAGTACATCCAGGACAGGACTAGAAAGATGCACAGAATAGCCACGGGGAGATTTTTGAAGGGTATGCCCCTGGGGCATAGGACACAGCTGATATTAACAGAAATTTAGAAACAATTATGGGCAGGGCAGATGAGATTTCCGTATGCCCTGTGAACTAAAACTACTTAGCAGAAAGCACAGCAGAACAATTGCTTCCAAGCACACTAGTTGACAGTTCTTAAAGTTAGATCAGAAGCAAAAGTTTCCTGGAAGAATACAAGGCCAGGCTGAAGCTGAGAGGGTTCTGTTGTAGCAGCAATTTCTCAAGAGTAACTGCTCTATACAGAAAATCCGCAGCATTTTTGAATGGATATTTCTTCCCCTCCTGTCCTACAGCTTCATTGTGCCTTCAAGCATTAGCACTTGTTAGATGAGAACACTGAACAGCAAGCAGCTTTCAAAGAGGTTGGTGGAAGGGAAAAAATAAGAAGTCTCTCTCAAAACCAAAGAACTTTAGAAAAGCTACTTAAAAATGGTGTATTTCAAAAGGAGGAAGCGGATGACATCTAACATTTGATTTTTGCAATGCCAGATAGCAATTTCTGAAGATATAGTTATTTCTGAAGTACAGAAAGGAGCACATGCATAAGACCTGGTCCTCTTCACAAACTGAAGGTACACTCACTGTTCTGAAGGAAGATCCTGCATTTAGCAGCATTATTCATTCAAACTGCTGAGTTTTAGGTCAGTTAAGACTCCGACAGCTAATAGGTAAGTATTTATTTATTTTATAAATAAATTCTATTTATTTATAGGTAAATAGAATTTAGATTCCTAAACACTGTTTCCAGGTTCTACTGCTTAGTACTACATCATTCCTACAGCAATATATAAATTAGGATGCAACTTGATTATGATGAAGCTTATGTACAACACAATGCCACATGAAAATAAAAGAAATATATACTCTCTGTTGTAACTTTTCATTCCACAAATACTAGCTGGAGAAGACAGACATTCAGAAACAATCTCACAGAAATGAGGCAGGCTGAGACATGCAAACATTTGATAAAATACACACACACATATAAATACACAAATGTTGCACTAAGGACTAAAGAACTGCACAGATTGAAATACTGGGTTATTAAGGACAGAAATTATCAAAAGTGTTTTTAAAATATGTATTTAAGTAATATTTGATAAATCTTCTTGTCTTAACTAGTTTTATGCTGATCTGCAAGCTTGTTGTTGGTCATACATTCTTATATTTTGGCTCTGCAGGAAGCTTCTGTACCCAATACTGGAACATGAAAGTCTGAGGAGAAAAGAATTTGGTCCTGAGTTTTGCTTTTTTCACATACAAGCTCATTTTATCTTCCTCAGCTGGTATTTCTTTTTCTCCTTACCTATAAAATATTGCAAATGAAAAAGCTCTCAAGGAAATTTAGTTCATACCAAACCATGTTCTAGACAAAAAACGGTCAAAAAAACATACTCTAGAACACAGAGAGTCTTAGCTGAGAAGTAATACAGAACTTTGACACACAACATCCTACTACAGCTCCTTGAGTAGGTATGGGACATATCCATCATCTCAGCAGCCTGAAAATAGATTAAAGTCTTGTCCCTTTACCAGTATAAAAGCCCATGTCAAGGATCCCGACTTGATTCGTGTTCTTCAGTTTCATCAGGTAGTTCTTCAGGAGATGCACCACACACATTGTCCTCGTTATCTACAGACTGATTTAGCTCATCAGGTTCTCCAGCTGCAATCTGAGTTGTCTCTTCCTCTTCTTCCTCAACTTCCCCATCATCCTCTACATCCATCTCAAACACCCTCACGTGACGGAGATTTGAACTTAGCTATGAAGACATTAAAAAGCTTCTCTTAATAAATAAATAAAGGCATCAAGATAATTTTAAATGTTAGCCAATAGCTTTGAAAATAGCCTTTATCTTTGAAATGGAGGTATTAAGGAAATTAGCAACTTTTTTTATTGCTCTGCAGATTGAAAAAGCAAAGCAAGTAGATCTACTAACTTCTGTTAGGAATTTTTTCCATGTTGTATTATGAGAGGTATGACTGTATCCTGACACACTTAAATTATGAAAGAATCATCTATTTGTTAAAAAAAAACAACAAACCTTTTCACTAAATTAGCAGAAATAGACTAACACTCTTTCCAGTCATAGCATGTTTGTTTGTTTTTTTTTACAGGCTTTCCCACAGATACTTTACTTACCACACAGGAAACTTTTCTAATGCCATTTACAGAAACATACTGAGCTTTCATATTCTCCAGAACTCTCCACTGATTCTCCAAGAAGACAGTACGCGTGGATATCTCACCACTTTGCTCATCCAGCCTGCACATAGCAAGAAAAAAGCTAGTACATAGGACACAATTCCAGTACTAAGGAAAACCTCAAGCTAGGTTTTTTATGTCTTCTTATATCATATGAAACAAGCATATAAGCATTTAAAATCATTATAACACTGCTACATATATTCTAACCAGAGGATCCAACCATGAAGACGACGTATGGTTCAGCTCAGGTAAAAGATTACAGCAGGTGAGAAGAGAGTTGTAAAGCCTCATCTTTCCACAAATAACAGTTACAGCAGGAGAATAAGGATGGCATTCCTTCAAATCTCTCCTCTGCAAGAAGAGGAGTTTCTGAACTAGGTCCTGGAAGCAATGCCTCCACTTACAGGTAAGTTTGGCCTCCACGACCTTTCAAAGATGTATCACTCCAGTTCACCCCCACTCCTAGGGACTGTATGAAGGAACTCCCTGCCTATTACAGTGGCCAGGACAAGTTTGACCTTGCTTTTAGTATTTTCTGTTCATTCTTCAATACAGAATTTCTTTGTGACACAAAAAAAATATTTGTAGTTCAGTATGGATCTTTACTTTGAGATAAAAATGTATCTTAAACGATCCACCAGAGAGGCATAGGGAGAGAAAAGAAAAAACAAGCGAGGCACAACAATTAAAAGACTAGATTCACTACTTGAACTATATCAGCCTTTTGTGCATGTTCACTTCCCCCAAATGCTCTCCTCTCCCTGTGCCAACACAGAGGGAGGTACCAATGCTGATGTTTCAAGGCTAAGCTGGCAATAGTTTTAAGTATGACCACCAGGGAAAAGAAAAAGTAGTATCTGTGTAACATTATTAAAAGGCAGATATGCTGAAAAGATCCTAAGTTCAAGTACTCTGACCAGCAAAGTTAGTATTTTCTACAGAAAACATTTCTGATTCTACAGGATGTCTTCAATTGGTCCTCCCACCTCTTGGGAGCCATGTACACAGGTAATGTTCAGTCTCAGAAAAGCAAAACCAACCCCAACCCTCTAAAAATCCACAAAACGAAGTATTTAGGAAGCTTCCATCTCCCTACCCCACTCTCCTTAGCATAAAAAGTTTTAAAATATTTACACACACAAAGCATGAGTAACTGTACACAAATTGAATATTTGCTTGGTCTACTTTTCAGTTCTGTATTTTCAGAGTTGCTTGAAGTTTTTCAGTACCTTTTAGTAGAATCCCAGATGAATTCCCCATCTTGGTCCTCATCTGTGTATACTGAAGACAAAGGCAATTGAGCCAAGATTCTCTCCTTCCCCTCTTGTTCCACACTCTCCTTCAGAACTACAGTTACAGTTTCATCATCATAGAAGTGTGCATCTAAACAACTGTAGCATCTACAGGAAAACAATTTAAAAAGCATTGAGGAATAAAAGTGAATACAGAGCTAAAGTACTTCTAAGTTGCAGAGCATTCATGTTAAAAAGTATTCAGTAGTTAACAGTGAGCTTCACAGTAAACTATAAAAAAAGTCAGTCATGTAACTAAGACACTGAAAGACAGCCATAACTGTGGCAGACTCCTATAACATGCACAAAAAATTATTCTGAAGGGACTAAAGAAAGAACTTACTAGTAATTTTTCCCATTTCAGGTGAAACATAAGAAACAGGAAACACAAATATCAAAGAAAATTTATAAACACAACTGATGGTACTGAGGGCAATCACATCTGGCCTTTCTACATGAAGAGGATGAGCTTAGTCTGCCATGCCTTAAGTCACACCAAGTCTCACTCTATTACTTCAAGAATATCCCAGATAGAAGCAACAGCTGTTTTCAGCTGTTTCTTGCACATGCACTAAAGCTCTAGTTTTCAACTAGAAAACTAAAATTTACTTGATCTTGAGACGAAGTGCAAAATAAGACTTCCACAATCCTGCAAATTCATGCACTTGTGCTATTTCTTAAAGTCTGACTTACACAGGGACTACAAGCTGGTCCAGTGTCTGAAGTAGTAACTTGCATGATAAAAACTAAACTATAGTGCCTAAGTTACCTTAACATAAATTAAACCCTAGAAAACATGGGCTTCAATTTAGCAATCTGCAACTCTGGAAGAAAAATCAAATATACTGACCTGGAGTCTGAGGTATCATTTATACTGTTGTTAATGTTTCCAAACTCTACTGCAAGAATTCCATTATTGACAGACCTAGAAGAACAGTGTTCATTACCTCAGTGACTAATTTCTTTTCCATTCGTAGAGAATCCAAAACCTCTATACATCAGCTGTGGTAAGAGATGGTGTAAGTCTGTCTAAACTTAGCACAGTACATGGCTACATCCCAAAATGATGTAACTGGTAGACAGGAATCTTTTGACAACTTCTGCCCCTCAGCAAAACATGACTAATGATTCAAAAGGGAAACTGCATCTGGTTTATGGGAGATATCTCTTTGCTGAACTCTTGTTTCAAGTGACCTACTCTCAGGTCTGTTAAGTTACTTGTTACTCAAATCTACAGAAAATGAGTTTAGACTGTTTGAGAGATCAGTGAGGAAAGGAATAGGACAGAAAACACACGAGGCTGTAATTTTGTCATCAACAATTCTTAGCTGGAAACACAAAAGATTGTTTCACCATTTGTTTTCTTCAGCTGTTAAACTGCTTTAAAAATTCTCACCCCTATCACATTTCATTATCTCATCAAATTAAATGACAGACTATAAAAAAATCAGTATTTTACAGAGAGCAGTTTTCGTTGTTTTCTAAATTCAGGTAATTTCAGTGATCCCACTGACAATGCATCTTAAACAGTTTTTATCAGCACAACTAGGCAATGACAAACTGCATCTTGGACATGTACTCTGGAATGTGCACAAAACTACATGCCAAAGAGATGTACTCTATTTGTTGCACCTGTGAGTCCATCACCCATTTTTCCTTAGAGTATTAAGGAAAACAGGGATTAATCAAATAATAAGCAACACTGAAAGCATGATTCCATGTGGTTTTTCACAAGCAAGTAATTCTGCGAGAAGCAAAACTAAGAGGGCCCAACTTTTTTCCTCAACCTAAGACCTCATCTTGGGTCTTGTGATTAGATTTTTTTGAGTCTAATACAAAACAAACTACTACTGCAGTTTCCTATTGCACTTCCTATGTCCTCCTTATTTTCTCTAGTATCCAAGACAGATTGTATTCATGCTGCTCATTCCTCCTTTTTACAAAGTCAAATTGCAATGTCTCTGTACACATGCTGAAACTCACAAACCACTTCTTCCATCTTCTTGTCTTACCTGGAAGTATCGGTATGTCTCCTCAAAATGTGTATTTTAGAAATAGAGTTATCTAACATGGTGAAGAGAACATAATGTATATTGGATGTTTTGTCATTCCACCTGTAATGTGGGGAGAGGAAATGAAAATTTAGATCAAATTTTACTAATTGGTAAATAACATAAAACAAGGAATAACAGGATACTTACAGAAACGGTAGTTTAAATAATTGAGGTGTGGACTCTTCACTGAAAAGGAAAAATCAAACCAATTTATTAAATGCTGATGTAATTTTGTGTAACAGCTTTAGAAATAATATAAGAAATACCTTCGAGAAGTTTTGTAAAGAGACATGCAGAATGCTTGATGCACTGACTTTCCAATTACATCCTAACAAATAAAATGACTATAATGAAAATACAGGCAGTTATTAATAATTATACATGTTTTTAAGAAAAAAAGGCAACAAAACAAATAAGAACACCTGAGTACATTAAAAAAATCCAACAATATCCATGCTGGAATAAACATTCCTAATGGAAACACTGCTGTCACTTGATACACTTCTTTCATGCTTCTTCATTATATAGACTAACGTATAGCACACTAACACAATTATCTAGTATACAGCACACCCCCCAGACTAATACACATTAGAAATAGATCCCAGTAATGTGGGAACAGAAGACATGAAACACAAAATTCTCCATTAATTCTCCATAAATTCTCCCTAGCCAAAGGCTTGAGACATCTACGTGCTACCACCTGAAGCTGTAGGCACTCAAAGGCACAGATTAAAAATTCAGGCCTTACTAAGCATGACTGCAAGCTTCAGTTGACTGCTACTCCTAAAAGAAAGTTTTCATTTATATAAATTGAACTTACTGCTGGCTTTTGTAAACACTGATCAATGACCCCTTCCATTTGCCTTTTGACAAAATGCAGTGACTTCTCAGGATAGTAGGGAAACAGGAGTGGACTTTCTGTAAACAGATAAAGTTTATATAAAAATGCTTTTACCTCTATAAAACAAACTAGACTGTTATTACAGTGACAAACTGCATTGAGTCCAGTGGAGGGTCAGTAAGATGGTCGCTGGGCTAGAGCACATGCTTTATGAGAAGTTCAAGGAGTTGCGTTCATTCAGCCTAAAGAACTGAGGGCTAACAAGGAGGAATCCACTGGTCTCCTCTGCTGCCTAAAGGAGGAGTTACAGAAGACATGATTTTGAAAGCTGCACACAGGGAGAGGAGCAGGTCCAACAGTCGTTCTCCAGCAAGCTCCAGCAAGGGAAATTCCAATCAGATATAAGGAAAAGAGTTTTCACAAGGACTGGTTAGTCACTGGAGCAGGGTGCCCAGAGAGGCTTGCAGGGTCTCCATCCTTGCAAATGTAGAGAATTTGACTGCACAAAGCCTTGAGCAATCCAGCTTAGCCTCAGAATTAGCCTTGCTTTGGTTGGATTAGGTGACCACCAGAATTATTCCCTGATTATAAATTCTAACTCAAGTAACTAACTGGATAATATGAAATGAAATAAACTAATAAGAAATGAAAGCCTGCCTGCCCCTTCAGCCTTTCTTAACAGCCCATTCAAAACTGAAAAAAGACGCAACTGCATTTACCCACAATTGTCATAAAATACCTTGTTTAAACAAAACAATTTCCATACTTTTTATACTAGCTATGATTTGCCTTCAATAGGACCAATTCATTAACTACTTTATACGGTGACGTTTAGCTTTTGAGATAAATCTCACTACTTAAAGCACATAACCTGTTTCTTTTCCAATGCTTAGCTTGAAAAAAGATAAATGTTACATCAACCAAAAAACAATATAAAAAAATCAAAGAAGGGCAGAAAGCATCAATGACAGAAGCATTACTTGTCCTGTAATCCTATGAACATCTCAATACTTGCCAAATTAATACCAACAAAACCACTTATAAACCATCTCTACAAACTATTTGCCAATCTTGGGTAGTAACAGAAATGACCAGTCAAGTAGTCTACACATTTAAAGTATCAAGCATATTTTCAAAGTATGTCTAAAATCACATTTTCTAACTACTACTTTTCCAAATGAAAATGCTACCACTTCCCCTCTTTTTATTGAACTTCCTAGGCAAGAAAATGCAGCCATAGCAAATTCTATTACAAAGTAGCTTACGCTGTAGAAGTTTTACAGTCTATGGTTTCTAAAATGAAACAAGAATCATTCTCATCATTAGCTTGCTAAAGTTTCTCACTACTTCATCACTAATTAGCAAAATAGTCTCAGACTCCAGTGAAAGAGAACAAGTTAGGACACTTCATTCAGGTATGACCTAAGCATAACAATTATGTCCTTGAACATCAGTTAAGATCTCCTAAACCAGACATCTCCTGGGACTCCCTTACAAGCAACACTTCTGAGACTTATACATAAAAGGTAGGTAATTCCCAATAGTCATAAATTGGTAACTGACTGGGTAAGCAGCTACATAAAAACTGTGTTAAATAACAAGGCTCATTTATTTTATTCTATTCAGGTGGAGACCCATGATTAACACTATAGAAATAACTTGTAAGCACGAAAAAAGAGACTAGTTTTCTCCATTTGTTAAAGCTATGTATAAGTTTGATTCACTTTTGCTTTTTACAAAAGCACACATTACCTTTAAGATGAGTACTATTTTTAAGAAAGTTAAACCACTGGTTTCCCTCTGTATTAGGTGGTGATACAAGGTCATCATCTTCATCTTTCAAGTACTACAAGAGAAACAGGCAATTTTAAGACTGCATTTTAAGAACAAGGGACATGAGCATTCACCTCCGACACAGCCACTCGAGTCTGTTAAACAGCTCTTAACAAGCCCTTGTCTAAAAACTAAATATTCTGCCCCTTCTAGAAAAAATAAGAAAAAAACAGTCATTGTTTAAGAACATAAGATTCTATGATTCTATGATAAAGTGATATTTCCATAAGAAACAGATTTTTGAATCACCATAGAATGGAATCATCATAGAATGGTTTGGGTTGGAAGGAACCTCTGGATGTCATATAGTCCAACCCCCCTGCACTGGGCAGGACATCCCCAACTAGATGAGGTTGCCCAGAGCCCTGTCAAGCCTCACCTTGAATGTCTCCAGGGATGGGGCCTCAACCACCTCCCTGGGCAACCTGTTCCAGTGTTCCACCACCCGCATGGTGAGGAACTTCTTTCTAATGTCCAGTTTAAATCTACTCTTCTCCAATTTAAAACCATTGCCCCTTGTCCTTTCACTCCAGGCCTTTGCAAACAGGCCCTCTGCAGCCTTCTTGTAAGTTCCCTATAGGTACTGGAAAGTCACTAGTAGGTCCCCCCAAAGTCTAGATCAAGTATTGCACTCCCCCGGGTAGGGGTGTCTATTTCTTGTTAGGAAGTTCTCATCAAGACGCTCCAGGAGCCTTCTGGATTGCCTACTGCTTGCTGTATTGTTATTCCAGCAAATGTCAGGGTGGTTGAAGTCCCCCAGCAGGACAAGAGCCTGTGAGCCTGATGCCTCCTGTAGCTGGAGTAGGAATGCTTCATCAACAGGCTCTTCTTGATCTGGAGGCCTGTAGTAGACTCCAACTACAAGGTTTCCCTTGTTACCTTGATCTCTAATTCCTATCCATAAGCTTTCAACTTGCTCTTGGCTATTTTTTAGGGACAACTCTTCACATTCAATCCATTCCTTAACATAGAGGGCAACACCTCCACCCCTCCTTCCCCTTCTGAACAGCCTGTAACTGCTGATAGTCTCACTCCCCTCACAGGATTCATCCCACCAGGTTTCAGTAATGGCCACTATGTCGTAGCTTTCCAGCAGCACAGTGACTTCCAGCTCCTCTTGTTTGTTGCCCATGCCACGTGCATTCGTGTAGAGGCACTTCAGCTGGTCAGTCAGTGATGTCACCTTTCCAGAGAAACATCCCTTCATTCTCTTAAGGTGTTTCCCTGATGTTTTCCTGTTGGTTGCTACAACCTCAGGAGCCGCGGATTTAAGTCCTTGAGTCATTGACTGTGCTGCAGTCAATGTAGGGCAACAGGCTGAAGACCCTTATTAGCACCCCTTCCCACTAACTCAGGTGCCCCCTCCACAGTTTGTCACATGCAAGACTGCTGATACTATTATCCCGCTCCCCCATTGTACCTAGTTTAAAGCCCTGTTGATTAGTCCTGCAATCTCCTGAGCAATCATTTGATCACAAATGTTTTGAAATCCAGTAGTTAACAGCATAAAGACAACAAACATTTCAGTTCTGCATTACTATTTCTGGTTGCGAAGACGTTTCACCTGTTTCCTAAAAACACAGCATGTGTAAAGTAAAACTATAAGACACATTTTTAAACACTCCTTTTCCTAATAATAGGCAAAAATAATTAAAAATTCTCCTTTATCTTTACTAGAACGTGCAACATAGAGCAAAAACGGAAAAAGAAGAAAAGCAAGCACAGCTTTAAAAGCTTCACCATCTAAGGATTTTCTTATTTGATCTTTTTCCATTTATGCCCTTGTTCTTTACCTGGCCAACTCTCTCCACATTGAAGTATTTCCCTTTACGATTGTAAAGTTCTGGTGCCTGAAAAAATAATGCAAACAAAACAATTATTTAAACTCAAAGCTAATGAGAAGTAGTGTACAAAAAGATGACTGAATTATTATAAGATTTTTCAGATTCAATTCTTGGCAGCAAAAATAGTCAGATGCTGTACTCAGCAAATCAATATAACTTACCTCATTGAAGTGTTCAGTAAGAAAATCAGCAACAAATGTGATATCTTTTTGAGTCATCTAAAAGGAGAAAAAAAACTGTTAAGAAAGGCGAAGGAAAAGAAATACATCTCAATGAACATGGAACACATGTTTTTCAGGTTGAACAAGTGCAGCTTCCTCAGCCTGTCCTCAGAGGGATAGTGCTCTTCTACAGCCTCCAACCTGCTTGGAGCCCTCTGCTGAACTGACTCCAGTTTATTCATGTCTGTCTTGTATAGGAGATGGCCAAACTGCAGAAAGTACTCTAGATGTGATCTGATGAGCGCTTAATAAGGAGAGTGACTATTTCCCATGACCTCCTGGCCATGCTCCTGTTAGTACAGCCCTGGTTACTCTTGGCCATCTTTGCTGCCAGGGCACACTGCTGGCTCATGCCCAGCTTGCATCTACCAACAACCTTAAGCCCATCGCAGGAGAGCTGCTTCCCATCTATCTGGGGCTCTGCTGCACAACTGCAAGGGTAATCCATTTCCCTCTGGAAGGCACCTCTGCCCTTGAGCCTACTAACTGGTTCACCCAGTGTGACGGTGTCTGCAAATCTGATGCAGATATATTTCATCTCCTCTGCCAGGGCATTGGTACAGATGTTAAAAATTCCACTCCAGTGAACTCTGTCACTTAAGGCATATAAAGAGTTGCTCACATTCACATACAGCATAGTAAAAAGAGTAGTATTAGAAGAGAAAACAGAAAAAGTAATTCATGTGAGACATCATGTTAGTGTTAACCTGCAGGTATCAATTTTCTCAAAGGAATGACACAGTATCCTTTAAGTTCTGGAACAAAAGTAAACCTTTAATCTTGCACTCAAGTCAAGCAGAATATGGAGTATGGCAGCATTTATTAGAAAACATTACTATTACTACCTTGTTCAGCTCCGGAAGCACATGATCTTCTGACATCCTTAACATGGCTGAAGGAAAAATTACATTCTTACTGCACTAATATTAATGTTTTCTTAATATTCTTCATTTTCCATGGCTATGTAATAAGACATTGCTGGTAACATAAAAAAGATCGTGAAAAGAAAAAGCATCTAGAATGAAGAATTATAAACTGAGACTGAAATTAAGCCTCACTTGTCCCACTAGCTTACAATCAAATCTCGGAGAATTTTCATCTTTCCCAAATGCATTGTACCCTGTACAGGACTGAGATAAAATTATGACAAAAAGGGTTCATAAGAATATATTCTTGTATGTACTAAAATGGATCTATATAAAATACACAAACACTGTCATGCCCAGAATAATGTGTTTTCAGAGAATTGCACAGAAGTAATTTTAAATCACCGAGGATTAGATAAACAGTTCACTGTTTAGTTTCAACACAAGTAAGTACACTAAACATTTAAATAATGAAAGTCCTAACGTTATGACAGAGAACTCTGACAGTTCCACTTTTTGCAGTATTTAAAAGTAAAATTATAGTGCTTCTAGTAAGTGCTTTTACAGTATCTGGTAAGACTGCTTAGTTTTTTGTAAAGTAACTCTAAAAAGATCAACTGAAAATTATAAACCTATTCATAAGCACTTTATAAAAATAAGCAGGATTAATTATAGCATTCTGCACTTCCTTCTAACATTCTACCTGCAGTTACCCAGTTACAATTGAAAAGTTGCTATTAAGTGCATCTGGACACTCAGAGACTGTTTACATCATCTACGTACAACCTTACAGCTAAGTCTCCACAGGAGAAAGCAGCAAGCAACAAAGTATAAGTACACTTCAATTCTGGTGTAAACTAAAGTCCTGTAATTTCTCCAAGTCAAGACCTGCTTTGTGAGCAATTTGCTGGTAACAGCTTGGAGTAACACTACAGGATTAAGTATACACAAAGTTTAATTGAGAACTATCAAATTTATGATCTATTTAATACAATTACTCTTGCCTTGTTGACTGTAATCTTTTAGATTTCCAGAAATTTTCTACAATAGAAATAAATAGATGGTTATAACTAAGATTGGCTTAATTACTTGCTGACATTTTAAGGATTTCAATACAAAACAGATACTGGATGATTTCAGTCATAAGGCTTACCAACATACAGCCATCGAAAAAATGCTTTGAAGTTTTTCATACTACTGTCGATAACTCTGAGCAAGAAACAAGAAAAGAAATTACCAGGTCTAATAAATGTCACAAGCTGCTCCAGGATTAAATCCCATCTTTACTAAAAAAAGGCCTGCCAAGCATTATCAATTCTTAAAAAAATGCACAATGTAACTCTCCAAGGAATCATAGAATCATAGAATGGCCAGGTTGGAAGGGACCCTAAAGATCATCTAGTTCCAACCTCCCTGCACTGAGCAGGGATGCCAATCACTAGACCAGGTCACCCAGGGCTGCATCCAGCCTGGCCTTGAACACTGCCAGGGACGGGGCATCCACAACTTCCCTGGGCAATCTGTTCCAGTACCTAACCACTCTCCGGGTAAAGAACTAAGGAAGACTATCCAGATGCAGTGAGACAAGATAAAACCTTACCACCAACAAAGAAGCCTTGCTCTCCCAATCTCTATTCCCAGCCACATGCTTCCCGCCTCAGATACAAGACTTAATAGGCATGTTTTTTAAATTGTCCAGACTTCATACTTACTGAAGCAGCTCATTTGCTTTCAGGATGAAAGAACCAACAGCAGTAATAGCCTCTGCAAAAAGAGCTAACCATTATTATTAAGCTCTTGCAAGTGAAATCAGAGTGGGTAAGTAGCACACACACAACTGTACCTTCAATTCCAGATGCATCCAACCCCAGAGACTCATATTTTTGTTTCCACAAAGCCATTCCTTTCAGCTCACTCAAGTGGTACAACAGTGCCTCAGAGCCACTAGGAAGGCAGAAAAAGTAGTATAATCTTTCAGTCACCCTTTGGATATTCACTGCTTCACTCTATGCAATGCTTTTTGTCACTTAACGTGCAAAGTGGAGAGCTTTATAAGGTGATCTGGTATGCAAGACTGAAAGTATCACTTCATAGAAAAGCAAATATTGTCCTACTGTTTTAAACCACTAGGTGTATTCTATAAACACACCAGGCAGTGATACACAGGTGATGTGTCATTAAGATCATTCAAAATACTTCAACAGTTCTCCATTACCCAAAAGTAAAACAGTACATTTTGCTGTGATCATGATCTCTGCAGCAGCAACCCTACAAACAAAGAATGACCAATACAGAATATTGTCTTTTAGCAAAGTATATAATGTGCCATTTTATCTCTAATTCATTGAACATTCTGTGACTTACCTCTGCAAATGACTTATGACCAACTTTTGTATACTGGAATAAGAAGACTCTATGGACTGACCAAGTTTTTTTAAACCCTGTTAAAGAAGAAATAGAAGCATAATAATGTTCTGTTAACTTACCAGAACAGTGATTAAAAGATACCGAAATTGATTTTTATAATATGTTAAAAAATATTAACATACCTTTACTGTCAGCTGGTTCATTAGTAATGCCTGAAGCTCCAAACTGAAAGGGGTGGGGGAGAGAACCAAATATGTGTTCATTTTGTATTTCAATATAAAATGCAAATACATACTTGGATAAAACAACAGTAACTACCTTGCTTTGCCCCATAACAACAGCTGCATAAACTCATCCTGAACAGAAGTGGTTGTATTCTTTTCCTGTCAGTCAAAATGATTGAAATAGATTGGTGAAAAGATTAAATTCAGGCTACCAAATAATCTCATAAACACTTCCAAGAAAATATACTGGAAAATCCACTCATATGCTTGATGCAGAAGTCAGACTACTGATCACTGGAATCTACTATTCCAAGTTATTTTCAATTATATTGCCCAGTAAAAATTCTAAGCAGTTTGTCATCACCAAGAACCTTTTAAAAAAAAGAAACGGATTCAGCTAACTTCTAGCCATCATCAATGAAAACAAAATTTAAGCAAATCCAAGAGCATCTTAGTTGTGGCCATTATACAAGCCCTATCAAATTAGACTGTAAGTGCTGATGTGCCGTTACTCAACACTTCAAGTATTCATTTTATCACTAACTGAAATACAAAGAACACAACCTTAAATAGAAAGTAAATTACCAATAGTTGTGCAAGCTGAAAACTATCACTTCTGAATAACTTAGAATAATAAAATAAAGAAATATCACAATACAATTGTGCTTGACTGTACTCAGGTATCTTCAGCATCAGAGCACTTGACACACAGTAGCTTCTAGGTTGTCTCTGAACTTAAGAGATTGTTATCTGGAGGCTTTATGTGTAAACAACGTAAAGAAATGCAGTATGTTAACCTGAACAACAGAACTACTCCAGAAACCGTTTTTCAAAAAGAATGGTTAATACTACAGTACCTGTACAAACTTTGTTAGTCGTGAGTCCATCTGCATCAATATTTCTTCCCATGCTTCACACATGCACGTCAATGACAACTTTATATACTGTAATACAGACACAGACATAACTGTTACTCCCCTTTTCCCCACTTCAAAACACATGCAAGAACTGGATACTAAAATACAAAGGGAAGATATACTGTAGATATTATATAAAATTTATTAGCAAATTCCAACTTGGAGCTCTACATTTACTCAAAACCAACTTAAGCATTTATTTTACTTCCATTAAAAACAAAATCTGTAAGAAGTGTGATATTAAAAGGGTATCACAACACAACTGTACCTGTAACAGAGTTGAAATGTGAGTAAACTTCCGGGCCATTCGAGTTACCTCAGGTAAGTAACTTGATAACAGACTAGTGTCCAGCTATGACAAATGAAACAAGCAGCAGTTAACAGATGATTTGTCTTTTAAGAGATTTTAGATGACAGAAATATAAAGACAGTTTGGGAGGACCCACAGAAAAACTGTCATTTCTCATTCCCTTGAAGTTGATTAAGAGGAAAATACATTTAATTCAAAGGGGCAATAAATATTTTAAACACAGTTGTAAAAACTCCTGAAAAGATTCCTCATTTTGGAGTTCTAACAGTAGTAGTTCTAAGGATGACTGTTCTGGATACACTGGATAATCAATAGCACTGATCTGAATAACTGTAACTGCAATTGAATAAATGAATGTTAAAGTAATATTTTAAAAGAATGCCTCAGATCATCATCAACAGCCTCATCAGTGAAACTGCATGTTAACAGAAATAAAAAAATCAGGGTGAACTACAGAAATGCTTGTAATAGTAGTTTGTGTTTTTTCTGCAAGTAACGTGAAAGCAAAAAAGCTACTAGAAGTTAATTTAAAAAGCAGTTTTACTTTTAAAGAACAATTTAAAATTACTTCACTTGCCTGAAAATATGTTATGTCTGCTTCGCTGTCTGGAGAGTCTTGTATCTCTGTAATAACCGATACTGATTTCAAATCACTAGACAAACACAGTCCACGACAAGAACCTGCCACCTGAAGGATTCCAGTTAAAAAAGTGAATGAAATATTCCATTACCTCTAAGATGCATTTACTGCACTCACACATTCAAACACAAAAGAGATTGCAGTCAATGACACGTGAAAACAAAGTGGAATTTTCAGCTACTGATCAAGAACAAAAGCACTCTTTTTACCGCGGATTAATGCTGAATTCTGTTTCATTTGAAGCAAGAGGTTAAAATAGCCAAAGTTAGAATGCTTTTCCAATAATAACCACACAACCTAACTGAGAAAAACAACTATTTCTTTCTTTAAAATTCAGCAATCCAGTTTCACTTATGTGTAAGCATATTTAAGGTGCTTTTTCATTCAGTTCAGCTGAGGTTTGGTATACTACAAAGAAAAAAAAAATAGAAAAAGGAATGGAACATACCCCAGTTACTGTAGCAATCTTGAACATTCCATAAGCATAAATCTCAATAAATCCAGAGCTGCCACCAATGACAAGAGCATTAAGCCTATAAAAATAAAAGAATGTGTTGATGAGCATATTAAACCAAATTCTAATTCTTAATACTTAAATTCCATCCCTTTACTAAAGATCCTTTAAAGAATTACTGGAAAAAAGAAATACTATGCTACTGTCTAGAATACAAACAAATAAAAACCCATCAAACAAAAAAAATAGCTTGATTTCACTGATAAGACCTGCATCTAAGATTCACAGAAAGAGTATTAATTACTAAATTAACCTAGAGAATAGGGGAAAAAATCCCCCACAATTTAGGCACAGAAATCCTTCTTCACAAATTCTATACCTTCCAGAAGAAAAAAAGTATCTGTTTCTAGCAACAGCCCACCCACCACTACAGGCTGCAAAGCATTCTTACAAAGGTACTTTTGCATTCCTGTGAGTTTATCCTTACTCCAGGCAGAGTAATTTTGTCACAGCCACTTAGTGGCACTCCTCAGCAAAACCTCAAGGCAATAAAAATCTGAAATCAATGCAGCAGCAAAGAACAGCCACAAGTAACAATAGCATCAGAAACAGAAACCCAGTTCACAGAACAAGGTCTGGAACAGACAGGTCTGTGCTTTGCTCACTTATTAACATCAACTTGCTACAATGACTTGGGGAAAAAGTTTCTCTATGACCCCTCCCTTTTCTTCTATGTTTAAAACAATGTTTGGACACAGAGCTTGTCTGTTCCTGTCATACACCCATACATCTTCAACTACACGTACTTGTTTGCATTACAGTGTGTGGTAATGCTCTCCAACATAAAAAATGAGTATGTTTTACAAGTCCCCTTGTAACTGCAGTAAAATTAACTGCAACTTCTGCATGTTACACACCTACATACATGCTAAAGAAGAAAATTAGATTGAAGCCAAGATGGAACTTAACAAAACAGTATCTGAAATACTTCTAGTATGATTAATTGAAGTAGCATAGAATCCAGAAAGCTCCTACACCACTATCACCACGTTTCTCTTTCTAGCAAGAAGATCCTACTGTAAGAAAAGCCATCAAGTCTTAAAAAAGAAATAACTGGTGATAGACTGAGATGGAAATTTTGAAATAAGGAGGATGATTCTCAGTGGAGAATCTGTAAGGCATAGTGAAATAAATCAAAGAGAAAACCAAGGTACAGACGTTAAACACCCTCCTCAAAAACGCACAAGCACTCCACAAAGCCAGTTTCAGTCTGCCAAAGTACACTTCATCCAGCTGCTCGCCATCTAGTAAAAAATGTTTATTTTAAAGTGTTCCTAATACAGCTGATTTCAGACGTAATTTTAATTTTAGCTTTGTCACATTCATGCAAACCCACAGGAATTCCCTGTCTATAACAAACATTCACAAATGTCTCCAAGACCAAGTTAAGTAATATAAAACACAGCCTTCAAATGCACCCAACGAAATCTTCTTCTAAGGAAAAGAAGATATGGCACCACCAGCAGCTGATGATAAAATGCCTTATAATCCCTCTAAACTGAGAAGAAATGGTGTAAACTGATAGCAACTTCTTTAAAAAAAAAATCTTCTTTTAACTTTGTACATGAGATAGAGACATTCTATGTCCTTTCTCCAGGACCCTTAAAAACAGATTATGAATAACTTAAAAGTAAAATCCATTCATCCATTATTTTATAACTTTAAAAAACAACCAACCAACCCCACCGCCCAAAACCACAACAATCTACATAACGAATTTACCTTACATCACCCAGAAGCTTCATAATCTCATCTGACTTTTCTTCACTGAAAATACAAAACATATAATTGGGGTTTATGCAGCTTGTCTCAACACCAGAAAACAAAATAAAATAAAAAATAGGGAGATGACAACTTCTTACCTGAAGATTTTTGCAGTGGTATTATAACTGAAAACAAAACAATTATTCTTAACAATGAACAGACATCTCATCCAAAGCATCTCTACAGCATTCAAGATGAATAACCAAAACAATGACAAAACCTGACAAACTGTATCTTCTCAAGCTTATTACCATAATGCTTACTTTTTTGGTAGTGCTGGTAACTTGGGCAAAAGGAGATTTGATTCATCCTCAGCATTGTAAAAGGAAGTAAGGACACTGAAAAAGAAGCAAGACTGTCTGTACCTTCCAAGCTGTAAAAATAGGGGGGAAGAGAATTTCTAACTTCAAAGTTACAGCGGATACTCAACACATTGTGTATATTAGAGTTATAAATATCAGAGAATATTCCCTTATAGGGACTTCAATAATTAATCAGATGATCAAACTAATAAAAAAGAATCTGAAAATCTTTTATGTAGTTCCACCGCGGGAGAATATAAAGTTTTTATCTGCTGGCTCAGTAGCTTGCCACTAAATCCCTCATCATCTGTACTGTAGTTACTGAGGCTTTCTGTTTAAACCCTGTACAACCCTCCAGCACAACCTACCTACACCTCAAAAAAGGTTCACTGTAAAGGCAGATGGCAGTGAGTGGAAGACTGAACTGCAATATTTAATACCACATCTTAGATGTGCCAAATGGATGAGATTCCCCATAAGGAGATAAGTCTATCCCCATAAGACACAGTTGTTTTCAGCTATTTTAAGATTGCTGTTTTCTGCAGGTGGGAGGGGGAAATCCCCAAGGCAGGCTCACACCATCTCGTTTTTTAAAAACACGTTTTACTTTTGTCTTGCACTGAAATAAGGTTCATGTCAGAGGTTTTGTAAAGGACCACGGTATCCACCAGCTCACACATGCTGCTGAGATCTCTCTAATGCCACAGAGCTCATGATCACTGGGGGCAATGTGACTTCCTGAAGCCAAGTACACCCACAACAGAATCAACAGAATTGCCAGGGGGGTTGGATGCAACACCAAAGGCACATCATGAAAGACAAAACCACCAAACTAAAGGCCTTGAAAACACAAGTGAGGAAATATTTAAATATAATACTTATTCTGACTCACAAGATATAGTAATATAGCAACATTATTATAATTAGTTTACTAAATTGATAGTGATGTGAACTGGATCAGAAAACAGGCTATGCAAGCTAACATTAGATTAAGCAGCTCTTAAGAGGCTGGTGCTCAAGGGCATACTGAAATTTTTGTGTATAACCTAAAGAACCATAAGATCAATATATGAACACTAAAAATAAGCATATGAAAAGTGTCTATTCTAACAAAAAGGAAAATTTTAGCCAAGTAGTAAAAAGCTGCCACAGTTACATAATATTATATTATTTTCTTTGACTGCTTGTAACATACTAAGTATACATTATTAGTAAGGTGGCCATGATTTATTTCAGGGGTCTTTCAGATTCACCTGTTTTCCTCAGTTACTTCCATCCAATGCATGTATGTAATAGCAGAGTCCACGGAGAAGGAGTGCAAGCTTTCAGGTTTTTCTACATCACACAGAATAATCCGCTTGGTATCAGTAAGGCCAAAAGCCAAAACTAGAGAAAGATGAGTAAAATGTATCAATAAACAATCTGCAAAACTTTGTAGTTTACACAGAACTAGAAAAATCATTTGTCTTCAAAGACAACTATTGAACAGAATTTTCTCTTTGTCTATTCACGGTTCTTCTGAATTCTTATTTTAAACCTACTTACCAGAATGGAAGTTTGAACTCCTATTGTATTTTAGGTGACAAATTTAAGTCAAAGGCCTGATATCACAATTGTCTACATGTTGAACTAAACATGCCTCTAATACTTCTAACAACAATTCTGATATAGTTTTCAGTTTTTGCAAATTTGAGGCCAAAATTATGTAAAGATTATCCACTGTAAAGGCTTGGGTTTGTTACAACAAATACAACAGAATTACAATTTAAGACTTGCTAAGAAACTTAGCCATCTTCTTAACTTTATTCCTCCCCAAAAAGCATATGACAGGTATAGGTTTCAGTGCTTACTTCCTTTTAATCAAAGGCAACCAGCTTAAAAAGTTTCTTAGACTCCATCATAAAACAATATACCTATCTTCAACCCATCCCATGGAAGATGACTCTTCCCATTCTTCGACCTCTAATGAGTCAATAAGTTAGCTAATTTTCAGTCTAGGTTTATTAAGCTACTAAATTCAATACTATTTCTGTTGATAAGGCTTTTTTTCCCCTTCTCTGGTGTATTATTAGAGCAATTTTAGCCTCCCAAGTTCAGCTTATGCTAGATAAGCTACGCTCTTCAGTCAATCCTAATCAGACAGACTGTTTCTCTCCCAGTAAATTCTGTAGTTCATACAAAAGTATTCTGCTTAGTTAAGAACTTGAAGTTTTCTTATACCTTAAATATCAGTATTTTGAAAGTAAATCCTTCTTACAATCTTTCTTGCAATTGCTTTCAACAGTGTAAGCCTCTCCATTACTTTGAATAAACCTACATAAATTTAAGACACCCTTCTCTTCAAACACAGTTTACATGAAAATTTCCTTTACAGATAAGAAGTATCATCACCACAGCTTTCACAGACTTCAAACAGGAATTTTTTTGAACTTGACATTACTTTTGCCATCTGGTCTCCAAGCAAGAGCAGTCACTTCTTTTCCTGTATTTTCATTTGGAGGTAAACTCCAGACTCGTTGAAAGTTTGCAAGCCGATGAAGTAAAACCTACAAAGCAAACACATCGATGACAAATATTAAACCACATTCTCCCATGAATACCAGTTTGTAAATCAGTTCGAGGTGCATTTTTTTAAACTCCTGTGTCTTAAATACTATCTGCTCCTTTAAGCAGATGATTCACTCCTATGTCGTTTTACAGGATGGTATACTGTTAACTATATAGCAGTACAGAGAAATAAGCTGTGCCTTACACATGCCCAGATGCCTGAACACAGTAGGGATTACACACAGCACTCCAGCAGACGTAGTCTGAAGACACAACAGTCTGTCAGCACAACAGTTTGTCTATATGCACGATCACACATAGAAGCTCAGGAGAAAAAGACCTGAAAACACATTTAATTTAAACAGGAAATTTCATGCACTTTAAAATCCCACAGATGCAGAAAATGAGAGTATCATAGGTGAATTTGTTTGGAAATTAACAAGTAAAAAGCAAAGAGGCAATAAATACTGAGAAACTTTATAAAAAATTGCTATTCCTAAATATTTGGCTAAGCTTACAAGAATTATGCCACAGATAATAGCAAAGATACTTCAGAGACTGCACAGAAGAGGCAACACCTTCCTGCTGGCAGCAGCCGCTCATCCCTCCTCGGAGTCCCTCCCGGCAGCCCTCAGCGTGGCCCCCAGCAGCCCAGTACCGGCGGCTCGGCAGTTCCCCCGCTCACCTCCCCCGCTCTGTTGGCCAAGGCGATGAGGTCTCTTTTGGGGGACCAGGCCATGAAGACGATCTCCTGGGGCAGCTGCTTCTCCCCCACCTGCCGGAAGGCGGGCATGGCGACGTTGCTGCCAAAGGCTACCAGACTCCTTTCTCTCGTCCCACCAGGCGCTCCCTGACCCTGCAGTGCTTGACCCTCCCCGCCCTCCACTCCCAGCTTCCGGAGGCGGTGCTTCCTGCCGCGGCGCGGATTGGACACTGAAGGGAGGGGGGCCGCCGCGGTTTCCCGCGCATCAGCGCCTGGGGTGCTGCCTCCGTACCGCGCGGGCAGGCTCTTCCCTCCCTGCCTGCTCGGTCGCGCGCCTCTCGGCGGGGGTAAGGGTTCCCTCAGCAAGGAGCCGAGAGCATGGGCCGCGGCTGTGAAGGCCTCGCGGATAGAGGTGGTGGGATTCCTGTGGGGAGCAGGCCCTGTTTGGGGGGTGCGTTCGACTCTGTGAGACAGATAATGCCGGGGGAAAACCCAGCCTTGCCTACCTTGCCTATTGTTCAACAGCTTTTACAATGCAACCCACCTCTTGCAACAGCACCAATCCAAAGCATTAAAACTACTTATTTTTTTTCTGAAATTTAACTTCTGGAAGTTGTTTAAAAACAAATGAAAATAGAGAGTCACTGCTTAAGAAGCTTAGTAAGTGAGAAGAACTTTTCTTTTTGTTCTCAGGCTTTCTTTTATTTGGAGAGGAAACTCAGAACCTCCAAACCATATTACGAGTGGACTGGAAGTAGCAGAGATTAGATTCCTAAGAATTTGTGCCTTCCCATCACCTAACTTCACTTCTTCCCTTGCCCCACATCACCCAATACCTACAACAAAACCACTTCACCTCTCAGCAGTACTCCTCCCTTAACTTCAGACTCCCACTACATCAGAAAAATAGCTAATCCTGAACAGACAAAATTGTTACGTTATCAAAAATACATGGTGTGTGGTTTAATTAGCATTTTTTGGTGCCCGTAATGATGTAGAATAAAATAACTGTCAGTTTTAATTCCATCAGATTTTATTTTGGATAATATTAACACTTTCAGAAAATGGAATCAAAAGGCTGACCATAAAAAAAATAATAACTAGGCATCAACAAGCAGTCATGTCTTTTTTTTATTTTTTACTTTCTTCCTGGAGAATATAGTACACTTCACAGCTGATCTTTTACAGGTCCCCATCTTTATCCTCTTTAGAGTTTTCTGCCTTTCATTTTCTTCAGCTCTGTAAAACAAATAAAGTAATATACAGATTAGAATAAAACGGAAAACATACTTCTACATTTGCTGGTATTTTAAATAATCTGTCCATGTAAGTATACGAACTCAGAAGTATAGTCACAAAAAGTACAAAGCAACATTCCATCTTACAGTATTGTGGCATTTAATCTTCCTAATAATGTTTGTTGACTTTACTGCCATTATTTTTTGTTTTATGTACTTATTCAGCATTTACCTTTAAAAAAAGGATATAGAGAACTTAAGAAATGCCAGTCACCAAGTACAAAAAAGCATTTACAGACTTCCATGCTCAATCTATTATATATTCATGCATTATATAAGGGCTTAGAAGATAGTACACAGAGTTTAACACTAGAAAGACTCCTGCAAGTAATACCAAGAACCAAAATCTAACTAGCAAGTGGATTGTTTTCTGTCTCTGAAAAAGGATGCATTGCCTAAGACAAAAAAAATAAACAATTTTAACAATACACATAGATGTTTTTATTAGAAAAAGTAACCTAAGTTACCTTCCACAATAAATCCACAAAAGAAGAAACTGATGGCCTGAAAAGACTAAACCATTTCCATAAAATGGGCAGAATAGTATCTTACTTGATAGAAGAAACACATGACATTTCATTGATTTCTTCTAGTATCCTGTTTACTTTTTTAAGCAAATTAAAAAACTCGTTAAGGGTGAGAATTTTTAAGAGATATGTAAACCAAAATATTACTATAACCAAAACTCAGATTAACATCACAACAGGATTCATATCGAAGCAATACACCTACAGCCCTCTACCACCCAGCATGCACCTGGTAAATCTCTTGATCCTGATCCAAAAGGTTAACTGTCTGAATCTCACTACCTAACAGCAGTACATCTCTTGAGAGGGAAGATTTGCATTCCCACTGCTACCACTATTCAAAGCAAGAATCAAAAGCCAACCCACACACCCTGGAGAGGAAGTTACAGAAGTGCAGAGAAACTATCCCAAACTGGAAAGACTGAGTCTACTGCTGGATCATCTCTTAGCAAATCCCCTTTCCTTTTTATTTAGTTCCATCTGACAACCATCACATATAATTTTTTTTTGTCCTTTGATACAATTATATGCTTGTGTATGTTACAGACACACAATCACGGCAGAATAAAAGCACTTAATGTGACTCTCACTAACACAGATCTTATGTGGTGGAGATTTAGACTGTACAATAGAAAGCACCTGCAATACCAGAAGGAAAAAAGGAAGAAATGCCACAACGAATCAAATTAAATAGCAAGCAATAAAAACAGTACAGTGATTCTTTTCTCCGTCCTTTCACGAGGACTCTGAAGGGGATAAAAATGTTTCATTACTTTAATTCTGAATCTTATTGACAGAGCTATTCCATGCACCATTCATCAAATTTGGGATTCATATAAATCAGTTTTTAAAGAAAAACCATAGTTACGGAATAGGGAACCACAGTATGTTACCTGCCTGGTTTTTATCATATCTTCCCTAGAGTATATACACTCCAGCAACACAGCAAGTGCACAACAGTGAAGGCTGACATCAGCACTCAAACCCAAAAATAATCTCTTCCTAAATTGTTTCCATGAAAACAGATCTAATCTTATCTGAATGCTGTATTTTATTATATGAATGCAACATCACACTTACTGGCAAGCTGTTCTGGTGTGGGAGAGACTGGGACAGTTACTGCGTTTGTGACCTGCCTTGCCACAAACAAAACAGCCAGTGGCAATCGTCTCACAAGTGTGGTTTTGAAGAGCACAGCAGTTGCAAATGTTACAGTGAAACCAAGCTGCAAAATAAGTTGTGTGATTTATGATCTTGAAAAGGTTCAGGATTATCATTCTAAAACTAAGCTTTAAATACAGGCTGCACTACCAGGCTTTTAGTTTTGTTTAGTTTAACAGCAGTGAATGTAGTCAGTTTCTGGTCCTTTATTACATTTCACAAGGCAGTCAAACACTTCTTCATTAGACATACAACATAACTCTTTCAATACAACTGAATTATTCTGCTGTTAGAACTAGAGAAGATCACTCTATGTGATCTTAACATGAAAAACAGTACAGATGTTGAAATGAACTTAAAAATTGTGATTTCTGTATCGATGACAAATGATAGCTCCAGCTATTCAAACATAGCTATGAATTATTGCATTTGTGTATCCAACAATTTGATCATGCCCTCATACATTTTAGTAATTGCTTATTTGTTCACAAAATTCTAATGAAAATGTTTACAAAATGAGGAAACATACAATAAATCAAAATATTAAGACTTCCCATAACAAAAATAAATGGGATTTAGTATGCCTTAACAAGAACTGATCACATTTCCACACTGCAAATACACCAAAGTTACCGGTAACTTGCATGAAATTGAGATTTTTCTTTTATTCTTTGCCTTCTGAATGATTACAGGTTTTTTTCTTTTGCAGAGTATTTTCTCTTCTGGTTTGTAATCTCAGTTTCTTTGAACTATTAAACCATAATTGTACTTTTATTTAGAAAAGTATTTTTTCTGTACTCACAGGGTTTTACACATTTTTTGCAAAGAACACAATGCTTCCACCGTCTACCATCCTACAAAAGATGAATAAACACATTGTTTATTTGCTTGTTTTTTAAGAAAACACTGATTTTGCCTTAAACCTGAACTACATATGCATGGCACCTGTTCGTTACAGAAACAGGTCCTCCGTAAGAAAATCTGTAGCATAAAAACAACAGTCTTGATAGTTTGTACGTTTTGAAATTAGTAAGTTCTACAACTTCCAAAATATAATAAGAAATGTATGTGGTCAACAGAAAACTGATGAGTAAGGTATGGTATAAGAGGCAATTAGCAAACCTTTCCTGTCCTCTTTCCAACATAGAGGAATCAGGGAAAGAAAAATTAATTCCCAGTGGGTTACAAATGATGTCCTGTGAAGTTAACAGTCAGTGTATGAAACTGAACTGTTTGGCATTTCCCAATGACATCAGTATCGGAATAGCTTTGTTTTTACCAGAGCAAATATTACAGAAGTTATTATTTGACTACTGCTAAAACTGCCATCCAGAAAGAAATCCAAATACTTACTTTTGATGTACATGAATTGCATATCTCACAGTGCTGGTTACCAGAACTAACATAACGCTGACATATAGAGCAAAACCTGGAAAATAAAATTATAAATGTACTGGTCCACTATTTGCTTATAATACAATAAAAATTGATTTTATATAAGCTCAACAATAAGGACTGCAAAATCACTTCAATAAATTAAAGAATGTTTTTGATGCATAAAATCATCACTTAGGCCCAAGAACCTCACAATCCTTTAGACACAGTAAATCCAAATAGTAAAATTTAAGTGCTTGAATCCAAATTAGCAACACTACTTAAGTCAAACCAAATTCATTCCTTTGTCCTTGATGCTTCCTCTTATTGTTCATTTTATTAACTAGTCTCAACCAAGCTGATTATCAGGCATGACTGTAAATCTCTCGTAGGTCTGCATAACATTTCCCACAGACAAGCTGAGGAACCTCACCATTTCACACTAGAAAAATGCTAACTGCTTTTTAGGTGCCCAGCTCTCCTACATACTGTTTATAGAACACGCAACCCTACAACAAGACAAAGAGATGTACTCTTTTGCCTCACATCCAAAAGTTAGGCATGACAATACTGAACAGCACCATCCCCAAAGTACTTTAGAGACTTTATGCCCTAATTAAGAACAAACACACTCTATAAGTTGCTTGAGTGTTAACACATCTTACCTATAACCCTCTTCTACAGGAAGTACAATCATGCTTGGGGTGAGGTTTGTGAAGATACGGACGGGGGACTGTCGACGACCTGTCTTGCCATGTTTATAAAGTGCATGATTCTCATAGTCTACCTAGAAAAGTAAAACCACACAAAGGGAGTCTTAAACTGAATGCTAAGCACAGCCAGAACTATTTATGTATTTATTATATGTGCCTTACGAAATTTACATTTTTACACAGAAGATTAACGCCAAATTAGACTACAAATTCTACAAGTATTTTGTCCCATTTATTTTTAAATTTGTGCAACCACAGTATCAGGTTTGACTCAAGAATCTAAGTTCCCGGTACCACAATAATCCTACTTTACTTAACCCTATTTGCTCTTTTGCATGTTGTGTCTAAGATAACATTGCAGTTGCTGGACAAAAGAGCAACCTGTTAAAAAAAAAAAAAGGAACTACACCATTTGGTCTCTCTGGCAGTAGAAGAGTTGACATGCATCCATATTCCTGTTCACATTGCATAGTGCTGAAATTGAGTAGATTCACTGGGTTCAGTCATACCTGGTAATCCATCATACTGAAGCTTGGGAAAAAATCAAGAATACGAGACTCAAAGAAGTACGGAAATATCCAGAACACTGGCATCTCTTGGTTGCTATGACCTAGTAATGAAAAGACTTAGATGTACATTAAAGACAAACAAGGTATGTGAAACATGAAAAAACTTACGGTAAACAGTTCTGGATACATGAACATGTATATGATTGTCATGCTGGGCCTAAGAACTAGTTCCTTTAGGCAAGAGAAAGTTTTGGCATATTCTGTATATGCAGACCTATAAGCTCCACTTAACTAACAACTCTTTGTCATCCGCCTAGGTTGGTAAGACATGGGAGTGGTTTGATAGCTTATTTTCTCTACCTTTAAAGTCCACTTTAATTGCAAAGTACATTTGTAAAAAAATATATATACATTTAAGAGATGCTTTGAGAATTGGGCATTATTAAACCAGAAGTATCAGGAGAGTATATTAGATATATGATAGATCATCTTTATAAATTGGAAGAGCAGTGTGTTCACATTCACCTGAGTGGCAAGAATCACACTTGTAAATAGGTACTTTTTCTTACAGTGATGGTACAGCTCAACTCACCTATCTGGTTGTAACACACACCTTTTTCTGCCTCCTTCCACATTGACATCAGCTTTTTAAAACTAGAAGCCAGTGCTCCCACTAAACCTCCAAATGGGGGATCAGTTACCATAATAACTCTTTCACCATTGTCTTGATACAAGAATGTCCTACAAGTTTCACGTGCCACCTGTAAGAAACACAGGTTAATTTCAAAAAATACACATTCAAGAACTGTAAAAATTATTGTCTTTGGCAATAAAAGAAATATGTTAGACATTTCAGCTTTGAAGTTATTTCCTTTTGAGGAGGTGCATTTCCTCTTGTGTAGTATTTAAAAAAACAACTAGATTTGAAGCACTGAAAATAAGTGCCCTTTCAGTTAGAGATTATGCATCAAGGGCAGATGCAGTTCAAGCTTCCTAAGATAGTCCTTCTCCTAAGGGTACTAAATTTAACTTGGAGAAAAGATGTTATTCATCACAAGAAAGCAAAGTTCAGGCTGAAAATACACTTTATTCATGCTGTTTATTTTTATTCTGTAAAGCACTGTCAAAGTAATGGGAAAAAAATGAGTCTACTGAAAATCAATTCAATCCATACTGGTTATAAAAATATACATATACATAAAAATATATTTATAAAAACATAAAAATATACTTCAGCAATTGAACTTGGACTCGAGTATTAATGAAAATGTAAAAATCTATGCATTCACTGCCATCTTAGTGTTCTCTCACCTATTACTTAGATTCTATTGCATTCCAAACACTAACATGCATTCAAAAGTGCTGTAATAGTGTCATTACAGCTGTCACCTTTATACACCTTGAAAAAAATACTACAGCATTTATAATGCAGATGAACAGTCTTTTGTTTTAATTGAACAATACAAAACTTGAATATAGAAATGGATTAAAAAAATTTCAAGGTCTTTCAAATCAGTCTCCCATTTTATTCTAGATGTTTCTTTTTATTTTCACGATTAGCCTTTACATTCAAAATCAGCCTTTAGAAGGTAAAAAAACTTAAAATTATCTACACAGTGTGAAAGGTATTGCAATAAACATGCTTATGCAAATCAGTGGTAGATTACAAATAATGGCAGAGGAAGAGCAAAGAGTGAGTATATTATAGGAATAAATGTTTGAAATTAATGTTTGGAATTGAATTACACTGGTTCTCTATGAAGCTACAATAAATGTCCTACCACAGCTGCTGGTTTCATAGCAAACTCAAAATGAAGCACTTAATGTTACATTTAAAAAGAAGAAATTTAGACTTTTCTTTAACCATTACACTAATGTAATGTAAACCTCGTTTTATGACAAGGTTAACCTTTTGTCCTTGCTGGCCTGGAATAAAGCAGGAAAACATCCTCATCCCTCCTACCTCAAGTACCAGTGAACAAGTCCTGTGACATCTATTTGGACTGTAAAAGCTGGGAATAAAACAATTAATTCTTTTGTGGTAACGTAAGAATATGGCTAATGAATGCTTATTTAAGGTAATAACTTACACTAAACTATCATTTTAATAAAAGTGGCAGTTGAAGTAACATTAGTTAGGATAAATTTAACAGGCAACTGTATCTTTAAATCAAGTGGGTGAGAATTACTGAAGAGGCACTGTTCTTCAATTTCCAGTACTGTTGACCATTTTTTATCTCCTGACAGTTCTTTTCTACAAGACTAGCTGTAACTGTCTTTCAAAACTCCACATCAACAACATGTTCTTATTTACAAAGCACTCAAGAAATATTTGGCTTTACCTCTCCACCAAAAAAATGATGATTAAACATATTGTAGTGGCAGAATTCATCCTCTGTATAGAACTGTGAATACCTGCAAAGAAAGTTTTAATAGTAGCAGAAAAATATAATCACTTCTTGCCTGCCCTAACGGGCATTTACAGTGAAAACGAGGCCTTAAGAAAAACAACATATTTGGGTTCTGATTACTGAAAACACATACGAATGTTGGGAATTATTAAGTACAGCCACTTTTCTCATAAACCATGTATTTGTGCAGGAAGAGAGATAGAGACAGGAAATGGACGAGAACCACCAATTTATCTTTTATAATAGCAAGAACATAAATCTTTGTACATATCTTCAAAGAGACAAAAGTTCGTTAAAACCTACCTGAAATCAATATCTAGCAGAAGGCTTCTAACCCTGGAATCTTCTTGTGATGCTTTTGACTGGATCATTTCATGAAGCCTGAAGTACAATTGGAGCAAAGAAATTTAACACACAGTCATTGGCTTCAGAAATTAACTTGCAAGACAAGAATGCCTGGTACTTTACCTAAAAGCAAACAGATAGAGAAAATGGGAGAATCTGAATTTGGATGATTCCATTTGGCTGAAATTCAAAGTAAGAAAAATGCATTAGTCTTAAAAAAGTCAGTGGAGCCCACAGGACCACCATGAACAAAAAAGAAACCAAATGTAAACAAAGAAACTGACTGTCAGCGCAAGAAACAAAGCAGCACATTTAAGGTGTGTGTGTGTTACTTGCAGTACAGCTGAAGTCTTCTGTATCATTTGAGCTCAAACAAGACCCCACTAGATGCTTGGATGATTGCAATGAATTATAGTATAGTGAACCTCTTAGGAAAATCTGTCTTTTTAAATATTACTAAGCTGCAGAGTTTTGAGACAGGAATATTATTTGAAAGTGTAACAGTTCTCACTGTCATACCTCGGTGTTCCAACAGAGAGCACTCGTCTGAATCCCAAATTAATAATAAGATCCAATAGGAACTGGCAACTTCTGTCTGCAAATAAATATTGTGCATTTGTTTTCTTATTCTCCAGTGGATACAGAAGTTGACTGGGACTTTGTAACTGGGCAGTGGAGATACCACACAGGGACTGGTGATCCACGTGTTTTTCCCATTCAGCTGGCAATAGCAATTGCTGACATTCCTGGCAAAACCTCCTCTTTGATAACGGCAACAGAAGAAAATTTTTGTACCTTAAAAAAAACAACAACCAACAATATGGAACTCTGAAAAAGCCTCAATAAAAGATATGAAGGGGGTTTCATATTTTTCAAGTTCAGACATTTAAACAGGCAATGTAGTTTAAGCTACTCCTGCAAAACTCCACTATCTATAGCATTTATGAAAAAAAGTACTCAAAGAACACTTTGAACAGCATATAATAAGCTAGCCAAATATATTGAGAACACCCATAAAATAACTGTATTACACAGTAAAGACTCACTATCAACTACCAGCAAGTAGCCCTCTATGTTTATACACAAAACTCAGACATTATTTGTTACTATATTATCTTTGCTTCTTTTCCCAATGTTAAGTCTGTTATTTTTGCACACTAAAAACAGGAGTAATTTTTTTGAACTGAAACTGCTACTGATCTCTTGTCAACACATTATGAGCACTAGTGTAAGAAGAGCTATACATAAGTAACAAAATAAAAAGATACAGTTCCTGGGTTGAAAATACCATGCTCTAATTAATCGTTTCATGATATTTTCCCATTGCAGTCAAACAATTTTTATTTTTCCAAATTCCTCCGGCACTTCTTCATATTTTAAAGAATCCTGATGTGTTATTTCTACATTAAGAGTACCTAAATGTGTAAGGCTTTATTTTTACTGAAGCAAATACATACAGTACCTCTCCACATTCTGTCTGTGAGTAAAAGAAGGCTGATGATTTCTATTATATTCTTCACGTGCTGCAAGCCTAGTTTCTGAGACCTGTAAAAGTTACGTATATAGAAAGTTACAAAACAGATATCACTGTATTGTACATTAAATCTCAGTATCAAACAAAAAAGGTGCATCAAAGGTCTCATGCCTTAGTTACTCTGTACAGAAAAATTATCACATTCTTTGGATTGTTGTTTCAGAAGAACAAACACGACTGCAGGAAGTCAAGAAAACACAAGTCTCTTGCTGTGAATTTAAACTGTGCAGAAAATGAAGAGAAGCATTTCATTCTTCTATCACACATAATACTCAGGGGAAAAGATGAATTATGACGAAAATAAAGAGGCATACTTTCCATTAATGCAAGCCAGCAGTTCCATTCCCTCTGAAGAACTATGATCTGATTCTGAACAACTGATAACAGTCAAAAAGTTGCTGAAGTCTTTTGTGTGTGATTATTTTAAAAGCATAACAGCTCTTCTCCAAGTCATCTACTCTGTTCCCACAAAACCTACTTATAGTTTCACAGTTAACAGTTTCAAGACATTTGCACAAAACTTATGGAATTGATTTGTTTAAAAGAGGGAGACATCACAATTCCACAGAACAAAAGACACCATGATATAAGCCACACTCAGAAAGGAATTTCAGTACAAATATCATTTAAATCTACACTACCAAGAGATTAACCACCTCATTTGTTCTTTATACAACTTTTCAGTAGTAGCCAGCACAGCAACGTACCACTATGAACTTGATTAAATTCCAGCCTGCCACCTGCTGAGGACAATTAACCTAACACAACATAATCATTTAGGAAATGGAAAAAATAATATAAAATGTAGTGGGCAGAAAACATGGCAAGCTTTCCATGATTACTTATCAATCCCAATTATTTTACCCTACAATTATCAGACCTAAGTTCTTTAGACAAAGAGAAACTGCAGCAGATATTCGGAGACTACTATGCATCATCACACTGATCCCCACCATCTCACTATTTTGTACAAAAGCAAACTATGGGATTTATTAAAAAAATTTCTCTGTCTTAATCATGGAAGATGAAGACATCTTGGGATCTGAACTATCCTATTTTGTTCAACTTTGCATAGTATTGCCAAACTTCGTAACTTAATGTATTCAAGTGTTTTGGCATGAAGTAACAAATGTCAGTTTTGCTCAAAACACACACAGCCTTCCTTGAAAGTTATACTTGAAACATGTTTTGCTGACAGAAGTACTCCATTAAATATAAAATTATTAGAAAAAGTTTACACAATAGCCATCACCACAGATTTCTGGAACAAAATATACTTTTATTTTTTAATTTTCTAAACAGAGAAAAATGTCTCCAATATCTATCATAGTCTTAAGGAGTGCTCTCTCACCTTCTCATCTTCCCACTGGAAAAAGTTACAATCTTTTCTATCCCTACAAGCTGAACAAGCATAAAATCTTCTTCCTTCCTTTTTTCCTTGGCTGGTCTTTACAAACAGAAGAGCAGGACCTAAAGGACAAACACAATTATAGGATGACACACAGGACACCAACAGATGTTTTAATACCTCCACTGAAAGTGTAAAGCTTCTAGAACAAACCCTTAACAAAGGTTGCTGCAAAATACAACTCCTCGCAGGGGAGCCGAGAAACCAGCCGGATATGAGCAACAGAGACGCTGCGGGAGGTGTCAAACCCCCACCCGCCAGGAACCTCGGCCACCTCGGTCAGGCCCGTCAGAGCCCGGGCAGGCCCTCCTCCTCCCGTCGGCGAGGCCTACATGCCCATCCTACTCAAGTGGCTTCACCGCCGCCCAGCTCACCGTGCGGGCAGCTGGGAGCGCTGGGCGCCAGGCCAAGTAGGGCGAGCTCGCCCACCTCCGGGCTGCACAAGTCCTCGGCGTCACCTGCGGCGCTTGCTGCCATGTCACCACCTCCTTCCCGGCAGCCCTCGCTTCCCGACAGCCCTCACTTCCCGCCGCTCACAGCAGCGGCCAGCAGGAGAAGATAGAAGCGAGAGCGGCATGCGCGGCGGCGCCCCCGAGCGGCGCGGCAGCCTCACCGCCAAGAGAGACGCTTTCCCTTGGTAACAGGACTAGGTATGGTACATTACAGCGACACGGAACTAGGCGTTGCTTACTGCAGAACAAATAAGATATCCGAGCCTAAAACCGGTGCATTTTAGACAATAACATTTATTTCCTTCAGTAGGCATGTCTGGTACATAAACACCATCTTTAATTTAATCAATTGTTTGGATAAAAATAATCATGTAAAGTTTATAAAGGTGGTCATTTCAATCTTATTTTGAACTCCACCATACAATAAGATTTACATTTAAGGCTTAAACGTTTCAGTTAATCATGTGAACTTCTGACATGCTAAACTAATATTTACATCCACTCAAAACTATATAAAATACAAGCATTTTATTGAGTGCAACAGTATTGCTTAGAATTACAAAATACAGCAGTCTGAAATACTGAAAGTTTCATAAAAGCAGCAATTTTTCTCCCATTCCCCATCTTAACTGTCCAGAAAACTACCAAAATAAAATTATGTACTGTGTTACATAAGCAACAGATCTAGAAACATGACCATCAAGTCTTAAATCACATAACTTAAACATAAGTGCAAATGGCAACTAGCAGATGAACATGACACTGCCAAGGGCAACATACTAAGTCTCTGTGCTCTATGTATTACAGCCTTTTCTCTTTTTTTCCAGTCAAAAAAATAACAGTGTGTTTGTTTAGATTAAATGTAGAAGGCAGACTGGCTTTGTGATGAACACATTAGTGCTTCTGCTTTCAATAGTGCAGAACCACTTTGGTGACTACTGATGAACACATTTACCCACATATAGCAAAACAAACCTGTAATAACATGGTGTAATTCTTTTGTTGTGATGCATATATAAAGAAATATCACAATTTTCCATAAATGTGCTTAAATACACAGGATCTGAAAGCTACAGGTGAAATTTCAACCTTTTAAATGTAACTCAGTTTATTTTGTCACAGAAGCAACTGTGTGCACTCAACTCTGGTTGAATTTTGCTGTAATTCAACTATTAACTATTTTTGGTCCCCATGTGCAAAAAGCCCACCTGGAGTACTTTTTCTCTTCTCCCTTTCTTCCACTTACTTGTCAAGGACAGATTGATTTTATTTTTTTTAGTGCATAACTTCTCAAGTAACTAGCCTACGAAAATCTATAAACAGCTTAAAGTATTAGGAAGAAATTCAAAGGAAAAGCATTTTCACAGACAAAACATTCTGCAATTCTTTTTTTTAAAGACCATATAAAAGGAAAGTGTATAGTTTCTTACATTTATATTAAACAAAAAGAATTCTTGTTGTATTCAAAAGTAGTTTCTTAGCATACACAAACCATGTATCTGCCCTTATTCAGGATACATTAATTTAGCCTATAAAAATACAGTATGGACAATTTTTCTCATTCCCTGACATAAGAATTTACAATTTTGACACAAAAATTGTAAACTTTTGTTACATTCAAAATAGATTTCTTAAGTCTTTAGAAGTTCTGAGGTGTTGGCAGTCAAAGCTCTTGGTATACAGCAAAACTACATTATTGCAGAGCCTTTACACAGAAGTAGCTTTCTGAAGTGAAGAGAAACTTAATTCTTCCCACATATTTTTTGTTGCTACCAGGAGGAAAAGAAAGGCTTCCTGCTATGAAAGGTCTGTGTGAATGCATTACTCAGATGAACAATTCGGCCCTGACTTCCAGTGCTACTTCGCTCCACAATCACACGTGGCATCTGAACAAGTTGAATGGGACTTTTTTCATCCTTTAATGCCTGAGTAAGGTTTAGTATCTAAAAGAGTAAAAGCAGGTAAGGTGAGAGCACACAAATAAAACCATGACTAACAGGCTTATAAATTTAGATGCTATTCAAATCAATTCTGTAGGTGACTGCACTGTCAAATAGATTATTTTTAAAAGACACTATCACAAGTAGAAATGTTTTTTGTTTGGTAACATTATGACATCCTAACTACTACACTTCTTTTCTTGGAAGATTTCATGCAATCCTCTCTGAATTTTTGGAAAATCTTGAGAGACAAAACTCTTAACAGCATTTTAAATTTAGCACCTTAAGAGAATGCATCTTAAGAGCATTAAGATTAAGAGCATCTTAAGCACTCTTAAGAGCATTGCACCTTTAATGAAAAAACATCCTACAAGAAAGCAAACAATATTTATTTAGCATAGAATCTACCAGGAGTTTAGCTACAAATTATTTTCAAATCACAATACATGAAGCCAGATTATTAACCCAACTAAACCCAGTGCTAAGACCCAAATTTAGCCCTCGGCTGCCAGGTATGTTACCTTCTTTTCAAAACGTCAGTGCTCAATAAGTGCCCTGATAATTTACTCCACATGCAATGTTATACTGCCAAAGAGTAAGGCAAGTATTGATTTAGTGCAGCTTACTGATCCCCTGCTCATTCTGCACTTTCATGGCTGAAGAACCCTGATAAAGTCTTTTTCATGGTTTACAGCAATTTGGCTCTTCCAGCAACTCCACAACATTTACGTTTTCCAAGTCCTAAGGCAGTTGTTTGTAGATTTGCGTTACCTAGTCTGCTTAGTCTCTCTATTCTTAAGAAACCTGTTTACCTGGAGTTTGAAACCCTTCCCAACACTTTTTCCCCTGCTTCACAAAAATATGCTTCTAACTACTTTTAGTGCCTTCAACTTAAAAATCTTGCCCCTACATGCAAGATACTTCTTCTTCAGCCTCTTTAGAAAATAAATGAGCTGATAAAGTTTTCATTTTTGTGTATGTATTTGCAGCTGTTTTGGCTACCCTGAAAATTCATCTTAACTGAATGAATCCATTGCCATGTGATCTAGATATCCAACTCTTCTATGAATAATGCCTATATAACATACTTCAGTTTTATACCAAAAGTACGTCTAAAATCAGTACTAAAAGACATCATTTGCTGATATATTTCCAATCACTTCCTAGAATAACTCATTATCTGTATTTCTTCCCCAAATCCATGCCGTGAACAGCTGCCATCACCCACAGTGAAACACATTCTTGTATAGCTAGAGAGATTAAAAACAAAACCCACAAAAAAGTACCGACCACACCACAAAAAACTAATCTCTGATGAAATCCATCTTCACTTTCTGCTGTCTCATCTATATGAAAATAAGAACAAGCTCTAGAAAGACATTTAGTCTTCTCAGATGAAAATACCTTCAAGCTTCTTCTAAAAAAAACAGCTATGAAGTGATAACAAATTAAATACATACATAAAATTGTAAAAAAGCAGTCTTACCTGCCCCCTCATGACAGACATTTGGTTTTCAAAAGTAGCCTTGTCAAATCCTTTATCAGTCTTTAAAGAAAACAAACAGTTTTTACAGGAAATGACACATTTATTTTTAGCTATATATTTAGCACACATTCATCAATTTCATAATATGCATAATAATAATAAATTATAATAATTCTCAGACTCTTCAAATAGCCATAGCATGACCCACAATAAGGTCTATTTATTGCAGCAAGTTTACATATGTGAAAATAAAGGATGTTCCACGTCATGGAAGTAAAACACATCAGTAGATACCACTTTAGGGCATTGATGGGTACGATCATATAATTTGCAAATGTTGCAAACATGTTTTAGGATATAGTTTTTCCATTAGAGTTGCATTTTTATGAAAAGTTTAGAATTTCTATTTCTTTCCATCCTGATCATCACTTGAACAAGTGATACAGTTGTTTATGTAATATTTCAGAGGACACCTCTTTACATATCAATATTGTAGCACAGTTTCAGTATCTTTAAAGTAAGTTTAACTGACATTAAACATACTGGCCAAGATTTCAACATCAACTTCACACATTATATGTATGTAAAATTAAGTACACGAAAAGTATGTAGGTATTTTAGGTTACATTAAATACAGGATTTCCTCAGGTTGCTACAGTTTATCTTAAGTATACACACCCCACACAGGTATGTTAAGTGGAGTTTTTACACAAATTTGTGCTATAAATGTTAATTATCTTAACTGACAGTGTGGAACTTATATATGTAAGGTAACTGTTGTTAGATGAGCTCATTATGAATTAGCCACATTACTGACAATTTCCTCTTAATTACATAAAGCTGTTCTACCATGACAGTATTAAAACTAAAACAGCACAGTATCATGATATACAGAAGTTAAATTTATAAAAGGAAAAACTCTCTAATTAGCTCAGTAATGCTCAATTCAAAGAAGGACTTGATTCACCTTAAACAGTTCATACAAATCTTCACAAAGATCCTGTACGAAGTTCATATCAGAAATGTGAGGAAGAACTAGGTCTCTGGTCTCCTGAGAGAAAGGAACTTTTGCTTGAGGAAGCCAAGCCCAGTGAAAGGGATCTAATTCAGAAAAGCAGTAAAATTAATTAATAACAATTGGGAAAAATGAAATTCTCAGTGCTTAGCATTGATACAGTTCTCTGCTGCCTACTGGAAGTTCTCAATAACACACCATTTTTTGCAACATTGTTAACCCATATACCTCATTTGGCTTCAGTTACAAAAGCATCTTTAGAGACACTTAGCCTTTTTTTTCCTAACAATGAAAATACATTTTAAATAATAAATATTTAGTTGAAGCAGTAAGTAAAAAAGTATATAAACACTGTAAGCAACAGCAGAGGACTTCTAGTTTAGTAATGTAGTTTCTTTTGAGTAAAATAATGGCTGCACCAAAATAGAAATCTTTCAGATGTTTGACTCATACCAAAGTAGTAACAAAAAAGTAGCTACTATTATTTAGTAAAATTTTTAGTTTATTAAAATGCTCTCTCCTAGGCATGCTGAGAAAAACAGTCATAACTTTTCATTGAGGAATATCACTAGTAGAACAACCCACTGAACTTCCTAACACTGCTCATAGTTGTCTGAGTGACAGCCCAGCCAGTTTTCCGCCCACCTCACAGTGTGTGTGTCCACTTGGTAGCTCACATTTCACTACAAGAATACTATGAAAGACCACACAGAAGACCTTGCAGAAATCAAGGAAAACCATTATAACTAAAAGCTGTCTAGTCAGTCACCCAGTTTGTCCTTGGTAAATCCATGCTGGCTTCTCCATCACCTTTTTGTTCTTCATGTGCTTGATTATGGTTTCCAGGAGAATTCATTCCACAATCTTTGTGGGAACTGAGGTTAGGCTGCCTACTCTGTCATTCCTTGTACTCTGCATCTTGTCCTTCTTGAAGATGAATGTGATACCTTTCTCTAGTCATCAGCAACCTCCCATATTACTCTAGTCTTTCAAGGGTGATGAGCAAACAGCCTCACAACAACATCTGCCAGTTCCCATTGTGTTTTCAAAGCATCCGATCTACTCCCATGAACTTCTGCATGCCCATTTTGCTTAAGTGCTCCCTTTCCTCTGCTCTGGGTAATGATTCATTCCCAGAGGCTCTGCTTATGAGCTCAGAGCCTGAGAGCAAATCTTACAAGTGAAAACTGAGGCAAAGTCAGCACTGAATAACTTGTTCTTTCTTAGACCTTTTGCCTTCAGGTCTTTGCTGCACTTTTCTTCAGTCCCACTGCACTTTTCTTGTTGCCCTTTATGTCCTCTGCTAGCTTTACTCCAGCTGAGCTTTGACGTTCCAGATTCCACTCTTGCATTTCTGGACAAAGTATTTTTCCATGGGAGTATCCACATGCATTTTTGTCATGTACTTAATTTTTGTCTACCAGTTCAGTCCTGAGTTCCCTGTTCATCCACGCTGGACCAACTCACTGCCTTTTGGATAGGCTGTTCTCTTGCTTTGAGAAGGTTACCCTTGATGAATAATCAGCTCTAGTCATCAAGAAAACATGCTCTACCAACCAAGAGCCTGTGATTTTAAAAAACTTTCTGCTACAAGTTTACCTTTATAAATTGTCACACATTTTTCCCACTACAAGAGAATTCTAAAGGAACATCCACGTTTACTACATCTTATGCTGAAGTAGAAGATTGTATAAGCAATAACTGCTGTTTCTATAACAGCTGCAAAAGCAACTGTAGCCAAGGGATACACAGGACAGTAACTACTGAGTATCAAGATACACAGAGACTACACAGAGCTCTGAGTGGGGTAGTTAACTAGCCTTTTGACAGCTAAACTAGCCCACACTTAACTGCTACAGTTACTTGATTGGCTAACAGTCCACAGAAATAATTGTAAATCCCATTGTGCACTTCCCTTTAAACTGTAAATAGTCAGAGATGTGGGCAGAAGCAATCTAGCATCAATTTTCAGTCTGCTTGAAAATATTAACTGAAGATTAACTTCTATGAAGTAAGCTAAAGCTGAGAACAAATAAAAATAACATGTAACTTGTCTACTTGCTCACCTACAACAGTACCCTTTGTTTTGAAACTGCAATTTGGCTACCAAAGAACTTGCATAACCTTGCAATCAAGTAATTTCCTACCATGTTTTTGAAGAAAACACACAAGAAATGTGTTGCTAAGTTTTTCCAATTCCGTCAGCAATCAGTTTACATACAGTAGTAGGTTTACAAGTATCCATGTATTATTGTTTAAAGGTATAAGAGTAGGAAAATATGAACAAGGATTAATTCACATACACCACTGCAAAAATGGCATTTGTTGCTAACTTTCTGAAGAAGATTACGTTTATTTAAAAATTCAATATTATCTACTGAAGAAGAATTCTTAGTTTCTTACTACAACCATCCAAATAAAAAAAAATAGTTATTTGGAAATTACTCTCCAAAAGGAAGATGATTGAAGAATGGAATACTTACATGCTCTCCACTCATCAGGATGCTTAAAAGGAAAAGCTAAACCATTGTCAATTGCAGCAATTTTAATAGTAGATTCTTCAGCTCTAGTCCATTCGCTATCCTATGGAAGGAATATTTTAAAAAATAAGTGATATCTATGTGGTTACAAAAACAGTGAAATACATTAAGAATACTACACTTTTTAGCTTCAATGCTTAAAGACAACTTAAAACAATGCAAAGGAGTAGCCAAATAAACGCCAGTATATGTAATTCTTACTCTACTACCACTAAAAAGAAGCCCTTCTCCTAAATACAAGATAAGCAGTGCATACAGAGAGCTGAAAAAAATCTGTGCTTGAGCAGCAGTGAGCATTTTATTACTATTACAGCCCAAATTAGTAAAGAAAAGGATACAGAACAATAAATATAAATTCTAGCACTGTTCTATCCAGACTAGTCTAATCCAAATAGGTCAGATATTAGGAAACAGTTCTTCACTTGGTGAAGCACTGTAACAGGCTCCCCAGGGCAGCAGTCACAGCACCAAACCTGACAGAAGCATCTAGACAATGTTCTTAAAACACATGGTGTGACTTCTGGGGTTGTCCTGTGCATAGATGGGAGTTGGACTTGATCTTTGTGGGTCCCTTCCAACTCAGGGTATTCTATGATTCTATGAAATAGCTTTTCCATTCATTTTGCCTTGAACAACTAGCAGTTATATTTCTTGAGACCATGCAGCAGGGTTAAAGTGATGCATGTAATCCTCTGCAAGAGCAAGTTATGAAACTAAACAATTTGAAGAATACAAATTTTTTATTTTCTTACCTTATCTGACAGCTCATGTTCATCATCTTGTTTTTCATACCTGACTAACCAGTTATCATTACCTCTGTCTTTAAAAAGGAAAAATGCATGTCACAACACATCATTTATAGAGAAATCATCATCTAAAGTGCTATACAATGACAAATATTGTAAATTAAGAATTTACTAAAGTAGTCAGGCAAAACTGTTCAAAAAAGTTTTTCCAGCACAATACAGGTGTCTTAGCTTTGCTGAAATGCATGAGGCCACTGATTCAGTAGAAAGAAAATCACTGAAAATTTTCCAAGTGTTCATGGAGAAAACAGACTTTCCAAAGATGGAGAGAGAAAAACCGAATCTTTCAGAAGCTGAAGATGTCTGTATTGTTTAGACAAAGCTGCAACACTGAAAGCTTTGACAAGGTCTTTCAGATAGAGGACAACTGCTTGGATTTGTAGGTCCTTCTGTCATCTTAAGGTTTTCCTTTACATTTAGTTTAAACATCCATCAGATTTTATGTTATATCATGATATATTAGATGAAGTTAAAATCATCCACATAGTGAGGTTTTGAATTTTGAGTGTTTTCCTTACAATTTTAAGGATGTCACAGGACATAGTTAATTGTTTGGAAATACTGGGATCTATTTGATAAAGCTGACAGACCATAGCAGCAGACAGAAAGCATTACATTCTTGTGAAACTTCCCTCTTTTAGTTTGTTTTTATAAAGCACAGATTAGAGTGACACAGGTTAGCTGGATTCCTTTCCAGTAAGTGAATTTAAGAAGGGGAAAATGAACTAGAGCTGTTATGTCTGAAGAAGAGCAAAGAAGCCCACCTCTGACAAAGCAGCAAAGGAAGTATTTTAAATATAAACCTGCCTTTGCATTCTTGAGGAAATAAATGAATCGCATAGTTAACAGAAGAATCCCAGCTTCTGAGTGAAAGAAATGAGTGCAGGAGAACCAAGAGATATACATCACAGTTGTACTTCAGTGCCCAGATGTAATGAATATGAACTATTTTGCACTGATGTAAAACTGTGTTGTTATTGGCCCCCCCCTTAGTGTAAAAGGAATGCTAATCATGGCTTTTCTTATGGTTCCTGAAACTCTAATATCTCTTATACTAATCAAGTTAATAACCTACTGAAAGAATTAAAGCATAATGAAATGATTTGTTCTTTAATTCCTGCATTGGTTTAAAATATTAAGTAACAGCCAAAAAGGGTTGTCTGGATTTTGTCACATTGCAATATTTAATATCTGAAGTTAAAGTTGAAAATGCACCATTCTGGCCTTCAATTGTGAGAAAAACACCTGAAACACATTAAAAACATGCAGCAGCAGCTTTCAGTCAGCATTGCTTACCATTTCTGCCTCACAGAAGTAGATAAATACCAAGACACATTAACAAATACCTGTATTTCTGATGACATAATCCAAGATAACCAATCTTTCAAACTGTGACTGAAATTCTTTCCTTGTGTTCTCAGGTAAAGGATCAGTTTCAAACTTCCTGAGCCAGTAGTCAGCTTCCTTATATCCTTCAACAAACAGCTGGAAGGAGCCAACCTGAAATATTAAGAAACTGCATTTGGAAAATGTACCAGGGTAGGTCACATAAACAAACTTCACATTACGAAAAAATCATTATATGTACTTAAAGAGTTCAGAACATAGGAAGCATAACACAAAAAAAAGAAAAAAGATGAAGTGGTTTCTCTTTCATTACTAAAATCTAAAAGAAGTAAGGTTCAAATGAAGGGAGATTTTTCTGGGGTTTTAGTTTGTTTGTTTTTTTCCTAAATATTTAAATATTCACTGAGTTCACCAGGAATAAAATGTAGCCAGACGGTTTTGGGGTGTTTTTTTTTTTGTTGTTTGTTTTTTGGTGTGGTTTTTTTTAAACTGGAAACATTTGGTTCAATAATTCATAGGAAACTCAAAAGTTACAGGAGAAATATCCTCCTTTCTGGAAAAAGTTGTATGTTTCATTGATCGGAACAGCAGCCCTAACCTTTTTTTTAAGACAAACACTTTTTGCACAAAAATTACTTCCAAGAAGCCAAGGAAGAAAATTACAGATGGCAAAGGCTCCATATGTGTCAGGAACAAGAAAGGTTCTCAAGATTAAAATTCTTGAGAATTTTAATTCTTGAAAAGATGACTTCTATTCAAGCAGTAAAATGCAGATAGATGCACATGTGCAGAGACATGGACAAACAGAGCATGTGGAATAACCATGGTGATGCAAGCTTGCATAATGTATGTCACATGGATCAAAACTGCTGAGAACTGACACAAGTGGAATACTCAAGATGTACATAACCTGTATTTTAAACACTTAGAACACTGTAGTGATATTTTGGGGATACAATAACACTCATTAGGCAATCAAGATGTGAGGTTAGAGTCAGTGGAGCACAGCATACAAGATGAAGGAAAGTAGGATGAACATAGCAACAGGATGTATCAAAGACTAAAACAAACAATTAAAAAAGGGAAAAAAAGAGTTAGGAAAAATGAAAGGATGAGATAAATTGCAGGGGAGACACAACTAGACAAAATAAGAATGTGACACCGAAGCGAAATTTGCTAAAGAGTCAAGAAAAAAACAAAAAAGAACAGTGAGTGATACACAACACTAATATATCACTCCTCCAGCCAAAAGCTAGAGCGCAATCTGAATCAAAAAGTGGCAAGATTATTAAAGTCATTCAAATGAAGGAATGATGTAACAGAGTGAATAGATGTTGCATAGAAACATATTAGCTTCATATTTATGAAGCTTCAGTCATTCAGAGATAGTTTTCAACAAGAAAAAATGATTTTGTTCTACAGTTGAAGTTACCCATATTTTTTTGTTTAATTCAACATTTTGTTTAAAAACTAGGAAATGCACCAATTATTTTTTAATCTTACCTTAGGAGGTAGTCCAATTCGATTAAATTTTTTACCAACTTTTGGCACTTTCTCTAAAGCATATTTTTTTCCTCTGGACTTTGCACGATCTATTGCACTGTAATTAAAGGTTTCACTGACAAGCCAGACAACCTTAAAAATATGAAAGTTAAAAACATACCTCAGAATTCCTTATTATTTCAATTACAAATTTACATTAAATGTTATACTCAGTTGTTAAAGCAAAAAGGAAGCATCAGGCATTTCCAACAGATACATTTTACGTGAAAAGGTGAATATTTGCTATTTTGCCCATCTCAAACAAAAATGAATCTTTATATGCTGCTTTTTGCATCTCAGGCACAGAAGCGTCAGAAAATGCTAGAAACTGAAGAGCTCCCAAAGCAGAGATTCAATTCAGATCTCAAACTTATGCTTTAAAACAAAAATCACAGTCACAATTTCTACACCAAACCATTGTGCTATGGACTTGCTACGGTTTATGACTTAGGGATAATGCATGATATACAAGGATGTCTCCACAAATACAGTCCAGAGACTGACAAACCTGTCACTATATATTTTTTGCATTCAACAATTTCTGTATTTTATCTTTTACCTTAGTTTTAGGTACAACTCCTAGGCCCAGCTTGTCATCCACAAGATAAGCACCAGCTTCAGAGAGGTATCCCTGATTTGGAACGAGGCAGCCTCTGCCAAAGCAGCAAGGACAACAAACTTTGTGAAAATATTTGGTCCATTTTGGATTTAGATGTCCATAAGGCTCTTCAGATTTTGGTTTGAACACTCCAATAATTTTCTAGGATAAAAAATATAAAATATTAATACTTTGAGTTGCAAGAGATTATTTTGAAAAATAGTTATTTGAAAGTATTTTTTTAGATACTACACATGGCATTTGAGAGCTGCTCTTTTGAGATGATGAAATAAAACTAATAAAATCATAGTCCAAATAAATTTATCTTCAAATGCTTGTTGAGAAGTAGTACAAATTCAAAATAAACTCTTCATAAGAAAAAAACCCACCCACAGACAAGCTAACTAACATTTACTAGCTTTTTAAAAATTAGAGGACTCAATTATACAATTTTTTTAATAGGTTTTTAAAAAGGAGGTTTTAAAAGTGGTTTCAAAAATAATTTTCAGCCCACCAATTAATACACAGACATTTCAGACACAGACATAACAGTTGCAGTAAAGTGACAGAAAGCTAATAATCAATTTAATTTGCAATTCCAAACAGTGGTGTTGTTTACCACTGCTGTAGATTCCTCAACTCAAAGTTGGCAATGGTTCACACTATCAGCCACAATTTACATTGGAAACATTTAGTAAAGCTTAAAACTACTCAGAGTACTGTGTCCTATTTTGGACACTATGCTTCAAGAAACCCATTAATAAACTGGAGAAAGTTGAAACAACAAGAGTAAGCACAAAAATATGAATCACGAAAGACTGTTTACACAGAGACCATTTAGCCTAATAGAAAATGGGGCACAATAAACTATGCAATGGCTTGCTATAGATTAAAAAAAAACAAACAACCAACACAAAACCAAAACACACACACACAAACCAGCACATTTACCATTAACAAGCCAAGAAATAATAGGCTTAAATCCCAGAAGATAAGTTGCAAAGAAAAAACCCTTTTGACTCTTAAGAGCAGCTCAAGACTGGAACAGGCTGCCAGGATGTGGAGTCTCCAAAACAGGATGGTCAGTTGGCCATTCATCAGGAATCATGTTAAAACAATCCTGCTCCACAACAGAAGCATTAAGTAGATGATTTCTCAAGGTGCCTCCTACATGTGATTTAATATTTGTTAACCTTAAACTGCAAGATTATTACCACACTAAAATATATAACCTTATTATTGTCTGTGATAAACTTTAGCCTGGTGCATGAGGTCACAGAATAACAGAATCATAAAATGGTTTGGGTTGGAAGGGACGTCTGGAGATCAGATGAGATTGCTCAGAGCCCTGTCAAGCCTCGCCTTGAATGCCTCAACAGATGGCGCCCCAACCACCTCCCAGGCAACCTGTTCCTGTATTCCACCACCCTCATGGTGAGGAACTTCTTTCTAATATCAAGTCTAAATCTACTCTTCTCCAATTTAAAACCATTGTCCCTTGTCCTTTCACTCCAGGCCTTTGCAAACAGGCCCCCTCCAGGCTTCCTGTAAGTTCCCTTTAGGTACTGGAAAGTCACTAGTAGGTACCCGCAAAGTCTTCTCCAGGCTGAACAATCTCAGCTCCCTCAGCCTGTCTTCATAGGAGAGGTGTTCCAGCCCCCTGATCATTTTTGTGGCCCTCCTCTGGACCCACTCCATCAGGTCCATGTCCTTTCTGTATTGAGGGCTCCAGAACTGGACACAGTATTCCAGATGAGGTCTCACCAGAGCAGAGTAAAGTGGGAAAATCACCTCTCTCAATCTGCAGGCCACGCTTCTTTTGATGCAGCCCAGGATGCCATTGGCCTTCTGGGCTGCCAGCGTGCACTGTTTGCTCATGTCCAGCTTCTCATCCACCAGCACCCCCAAGTCCTTTTCTGCAGGGCTGCTCTCTATCATCTCATCCCCTAGCCTGTATTTATAGTGGGGATTGTTCTGACTCAGGTGCAGGACCCTGCACTTGGTCTTGTTGAAGCTCATGAGGTTCACCTGGGCCCACCTCTCCAGCTTG
>VWZO01000230.1:271896-367188 GCA_013396975.1 Bucco capensis | reverse complement strand
ATTGGAATCAGCCCATCTCTCAAGTCTATCCAGATCCCTCTGCAGAGCCCTCCTGCCTTCCAGCAGGTTGACACACCCTCCCAACTTGGTGTCATCAGCAAATTTGCTGATAATACACTCAATCCCCTCATCTAAATCATCAATAAAGATGTTAAACAGAACTGGACCCAACACAGACCCCTGGGGAACACCACTGGTGACCAGCCGCCAGCTGGACACAGCCCCGTTCACCAGCACTCTCTGAGCCCGATCCTCCAGCCAGCTCCTAATCCAGAAGAGGGTACGCTTGTCCAAGCCATAGGCTACCAGCTTATCCAAGAGTATATTATGGAAGTCTATCAGGAAAAAAATCCCTTCAAAATAATACCTGTAAAAGTGCTAAAGATTTTACATACCATTATTATTATTAATATTTTTGTGTCCTTTTGTAGGGAAAGCTACCTGAAAGTAAATTGCCCATTATTCACTAACTATTACAATGGCATCATTTAACAGCTTGGCTAATATGTTCATTGTCTGCTAAAACACAACAGCTACTCATAAAATAATCCATTATATGAAGCGCTGACAAGTGGCACCAATATCCCAGTGGAGCACTAAACACCATCACCATTCCAACATTAAAATACTATCAAGTACTTGTAGAATTCCTTTACATACCTACCAAAAGATCAGCTCTGTGCAGGCATTTATGCAAACATTTAGAAAGGCAATTGCCAGGATTTAACACTTCTACTTTTTAAAGCTTTTTCAAAGAATTTCTTTGCAAGTTTTGAAGCTGTAGATTTTTATACCGTACTTTTAAGGCTAGGATTATTGCAAGCTCTTACTGAGGGTATTATAACGGGTCTGTATTAAGAAATAGCTACATTATTCTAAATTAAACATTCATAGGTAAAGTCGCAGTGTTTCCATTTCAGCACTTGAAGAAACGTTAAGATAAATTAAAACTCACACACTCTTCTGAAACAACAGCTGACACAGAATTCATTCACAAAAGATACTCCTAAACAGTTTGTGGATAGTAAAAAAAAAAAAAAAATCTCCCTTAATGTTTTGGAACACCTTTTTGTAGCACAGTACATTCTCTGAAGTTTTCTAAAGCATTGCCACTTGCTTGCAGGAGCCACTTACCAATAATAACATTGCTTCCAAACAAAAACAACTAAAAAGCATAGATCTAGAAAAAACCTTAGTAAAAGCTGGCAATAGGAAAATAACAGCTACAAACTAATAACAGATCATTCTTGAGTATCAACAACTACAGCTTATTGGACCACAATCTCTGAGACCACTTGGCCAACACTTTTGTGATAAACTACAGTTTATTTTAAGACTTTTATTGGGAGTGTCGGGGACAGTCAATAAAATGCATCCGAGAGTCAGCCACCAAGAGAGAAAGAATGGTCCTAAGATTTTCCTGCCACAGAGTACTTAAGTGAGTTAGAAAAATAAGTGAAAAAAACCACCACAGTACACTGTTATGGAAAAAGTCACTTTGAATCACAGAATCATTTGGGTTGGAAGGGACCTCTGGAGGTCATCCAGTCCAACCCCCCTGCAGTGGGCAGGGACACCCCTGTCTAGATCAGGATGTCCAGAGCCTTGTCAATCCTCACCTTGAATACCACCAGGGATGGGGCCCCAACCACCTCCCTGGGCAACCTGTTCCAGTGGTAAGGAACTTTTTCCTAATATCAGTGGTTCTTATTCCATATTCAAGTCTCAACTAACTCTACAAAAGAAACATCACACAGCTGAGCTGCGACCACTAGATACTTTTGTCAGTGGATGCAAAATCAAGGCTGTGTATTATACTGTTACCAAATGAAGTGCAACATCCATATGAAGTTGCTCTGCACATTAATTTTCCAGATGAAGAGGATCTACAGATGAACTTTCTATCACAGGGACTGAAGTTGTCTACATGGAAGACAACTTTCTCAGAGGTCAGTTTCTAGTATCCGTCCATTCACTTCAGAATCTAAAAGCATAAGAAGTCTCATTGCCTTGCAGAAATTCTTTAACCATCTCTTTTCTAACATAGAAGATAATTGCAGGGAAAATATATTCAATTAAAAACCAAACAAACCATTTGTTCAGTACTGCTACTGCACTACTAGAGAGCCTTCTGTTACCACAGTGATGTGGCTGTACAAAAACATACTGGCTGAAAACAAGGAAACTAGCAGTTTTAAGAAGTTTCCTTCCAGTTTATCACCACTCCCCATGAGAAAATAAGGCATTTTAATTGAAGCTATTATTTGCTGAATGTAGCAGGGGGTTCCAGGCTGGTTTCTTTAAGGAATGGCTTTAGCTTTTGTACTGTAAAAGCATGTTAAGGTCACAATTTTAGTACAGTCTCCAAACTTACAATTAGAACTAATCAAGGTTTTTCTTTCAACCATTCTTGAAAACTACTCTTTGCGTTAAAATCCCACTCAGGAGACCGGGGCTGACACACACACAGTCTAATTACCAACCTCCATAACTTATTTCAGATTAATTTTGACAGGGCTTAAAACTGTAAAGCTGCTATACTGGAATGAAAAGAATGCACCAAAGCAGACATGAATACTATCATCCACATACACACTTCTACCTGTTCTTCTGCCAAGCTAACATAGCATAAGCTAAACTAACATACTTTGCAAGAGCATCATGTACAGACTCATTCAATACTAGACTACCTTTATACTAGTTTAACACTAACATGATTAAAGGCAGTCCCTTCCACCAATTCCATCTTTTTCCATAGTCTCATTCTGACCATAATTCCATTATACAAACACTATCCACATTTCAATAACTTGCATGAATAACATCTGTTTCATGTTCCACCTGACACACAAAACAATCCTATACCTTCAAGTGTTAGACATATAGAAGACGTCAGGACAAGGAAACAAGAGCAAGAGACGTGATGCTGTGATCAGTCACAGCTCTGAGATTTTCTTACATGTTTTAGGGGTAGATCCCAAGTAGCACTTTGTGTTGACCACCCTAATTATCTCAGTGTTGCAAGACCTACAGTTCTAGCCTCTGCTCTGAAGCATTAAGTACTATGTTTTCATAGAAGCACTGTCCATTAACACATCTTAAGTCTTGTGGGAACAAGACAGAACTCTAACAAATGGCATGTTCACATTACAGGTCTGGTCTACACTTGGGACCACTGGTTAAGCGATGAGATTTTTTTATTTCTTTTTCTTAAACACACTACCCTAGCAAAAACTCTCTGTGGCTACTAAAACAAGAAAAGTTACCTGCGTAACTTATTTGGCTCAAATTGATGGGCTTTTTGTTCGATTTTTTTTTATATGCTATTGTTGAAAAATGAACAATTTTTACTGGTCTTTGGCAAGAAATCCTATTGTATAATTACAATAGCAAACACTATTAAGTGATAGAAGGCTACAGATTTGTCAGCAAACTTCTAGACATACACCTATTGACAAAGTTGCACAGAATCACAAAGCTTGAAAGTCTAAAGAGAAAAAGTAAGCAATAAGTACTGTGTAGTGTATCATCTTGCCCACATATTTAGAATTAGATAATGGCCACACTTATGTTTCTTTTCAAATTGATAACTACGTTCTTGTATTTCTGAATTCTCACACTGCATTTCTTTGTCTGTTCCAAGACTAGAATTCAAAACACGGAAAGCAGATAAACTTTTATGAAAACCAAAAATATGACAGAAGAGCCCACATCTAAAACTCTTAATACATGTGACAGCATAAAAAAGTGAACAGATGACTGGAACAAAGAACAGCAATAAAGTAAAATTTTTTTCGAGATGAAAAGATGGTAGTCTCAAGCAAGTAATTACTGGAATAGGCGAGACAAGTAGAAAACGAGAGAGAGTTCACCAAGCGTACAGGAAGCAGCTGCCAGTCCCACCATAGAACCGAGTCTACAAAGCACGCAATGCCATAAGTTAAAAAAAAAATAAAATGACAGAAACACAAAAAGCAAAGCCCAACAAAACACAAGATAAAGAACAAGGAAAAGGAACAGCGGTGACATTCATGAAGATGCAAATGGGTTTGAGCAGCCCTGCGCATAAAGACAAAACAGTCGAACTTCAAGTCATTCACAGCACTTTCACTTCAAAGACCATTAGTCAACAAGCCCATGTGCCGGAAAAGGGCAACGCATCTCTGCCCCTCTGCCTTGCGATAAACGCTCATAACAAGCTCTGCATAAGATAGGAACACCTCAAGGAGGTATCGGGCATGGCATATCAGGCGTACTTTAGTCTTTATAGGTATTTTTGTAGCCTCGGTGGCAGGACAGGACAGAGCAGGTACTACCTCTTCCCGCAGAGACACGCAGGCAGCCCTCCCCAAGCACACGCATCCTGCCCCGAGCCGCGCCCCAGGGCCGCGCTGGCGCACCCCTCACAGCTCCCCTCCGCGTCCAGCCGAGCCTGGTGGAGGAGGAGGCGGCGGCCCCGAGGCCGTACCTGCGGCGGCGCGGGGCTCCTTGTCCCAGGTGGCGCCCGCTCGGCGGCCGCGGCCAGTGCCTGACGCCCGCAGGAGAGGCTCGTTCTCTCCATCCCCCTCGGGCCCCGAGCCCTCCTCACCCTCCTCCTCTTCGAGCCCCAGCTCCCCACACAGTCTCACAGCCCCGCCGGGGGCGGCTTTTGGCCCTTGCGGCCCCTGCCAGGGCGGCCCTGCCTGAGGCGCCGGTTCCGCGAAGAACAGCAGCTGTTCATCGGGCTCCTCACCGCCCGGCTCCGCCATGGGCTGCTGTGGCCAGGGGCTGAGCGCGGTGGGAGGCGCCAGCGGGCGGGCTCAGGCCCCTCCACCGCAACCCATGGCGCTCACTACTGCCCTCCCCAGCCGTGGCTTCTGTCACCGCCTTGCGCATGCGCGAGGCGCCGGTACCGGCCCCGTACCGCCGCTACCTGCCTTAAAGGGGCCGCGGCCCCGATCAGCGCCTACCTTAATCTCTGCGGCCATGGGCGGTGCAGGCGTCTCCCGAGCAGCCAGTGTGTTGAATTGGCGTTCGGCCCCGGAGGGGTCGATAAGGGCTCCAAAGTCTTCTGCAGGGCAAAAACAGTCATATGGCTAGTACAGCAATTTGCACAGTATTTCTGCCTCGCGGCACCACTGCACTCAGGGACTGGCAGAGCTTATGCAAGGCGGTTCTCGTGGTGGCCAGCCGGACAAGGAGAGCCGCTGCGAGCCCTGGGCAGCGGCAGATGCTGTGGCAGCTGGTATTGGTCTGCAGATAGGTTAAGACAGCCTAAGAGCGACATGCTCGACGTTCCTCCGGGAAATGTCAGCCACAGGCCTCCATACTTCCTTTATCTTCACTAGTGGTTATTTACCAAAACCTTCCCTGAAACTTGCTTTTTTTCGACATCTGAAATAGGTGTGTCTCCTGGCCACCACTTTCCACTAGCCAGCTGCTCTCCCTCCCCGTACTTTAGAAAGCACTGTTATACACCATCCTGGTAATTTCCAAAAGGAAGCCTGAAAACTGTTAAGTGAAAACAATAGGAACATGTTGCCATTATTTCCATGCTCCCACAACCATCCTCACATTAACTGGAAGAAAGAGAATGCAACTAGAGCCCCATGTGCTGCCATAGGTTTTGACATGGATGCCTCCTCCCACCCCTCTCTATGGAAGAAGGGCTTTCCTCAGTGCAGTGTTCAGAGATTTTGGTGAAATATGGGAGGAAGATACATGCCTGGAGTACTTGTATAGAACTGGGATTCTGGATTGTACTGGGATGAAGTTAGTCCCCAGCTAAAATAGTTATTGCACAGTTTTTATTATTCATTTTTCTCATATTCACTCATGATACAAGGTTTTATTCTGTACATTACCTGGGTCATGGAAAGAAAATTACTTTGCTTGGTTACTGACAAAATAAAATTTTACTGAAATACTTATGTTTCTTTTGTCCCAGGTTACCTGTCAGCCACTGAACTTTGGAACTAAGTTGAGTGTCATTTACTTATGTAATTACTAATATTTGTAACATTTGATAAAATGTGTTCACACTTGCATTTCTGTTTCCATTCCCTTCTTTGAAAAGGGAACATATTCAGTCAACTCTGACTCTGAACAGCCATTTTATGCCTAGTAAACAGGCATCTGAAGGATACAACAACTGGATGCAATTCTCTGTACATAAAACGGTATCTATGTTAATTCCTGTGTGAAGCAAACAAAAAGATCAGACTGAAATGAGAGAAGTCTGATGTTTTACCCAGCAGATCATTGAGGAATTCTGCATGTCCCTTTAGCTACATTAATCATGAGTGTGTTGTGGCTGTTTCAATCACATTCTGTCCAACAGTTCATTCGTGGGTTTCTAAAAAGTATGAAAGTCTTTTCTTTTGAGTGAAGTCAACAAGAAATAACTTACTAGTTATTTCTTTTGGTTTAGGGGTTCATCTACAAATGCTAGCATATGTCTAAATGCAGTTAATTTTCATCCTCTACTGCAATGAGAATTCTGCAACTTGCTCACACAGGTCTTGGTCTAACAAAGTCTTTACATAGCCTCAGTCATCGGTAGCACAGAGTCCAAACACTATGACAGCTCATAACTAAACAAAATACACATTACCATCATCGTCATTAACAAACTATTAATTTTAATTCTGGGTGGCCAATACTCTCAATTAGCCACCTGGATTAAAATTACTAACAAATTATATCATGCAAATAAATTGGATCATTTTCTTTATGCAAACATTTTTGTTGCTATCCTCCTAATCCATAAGGCATGGTTTGTCATCTGTTTTTAACACATATCTGAGCACTATGTTTAAACACTGAAGTGGGAAAAACAGAAGAAATAAAAGTACATGTATAATCTTGCACTTTTAGCTTTAGGTGAGCGCCCTCTTGTGATACTTTGAAATAAAGAGCAAGGCAAATAGCTGCTTAGTATTTCTAAAAAACATCGTAACAATCCAGATGCAGCACGACTAGAGGACTAAGGGGCAGGACAATCCAACTTTCAAAGCTTTTATGTTCAAAAGAACGAAGAAACGGTGTTAATTATAGTCTGAGCCAACAATTCAAACAGGTGTGTAAGATTACTCTGTCACAATGCCTGAAAGATCCTAATCAGGCTAATTAAGCCTAGAGAAGCAGCATGGTCACTGTGTACTTTTCACGTTAATTTGCCTTCTGAGCTTAAAATTGTCGAATAGAATAATCAGATAAGACTTCCTAAACAAATTGAGTTGACAAGGTACAGGCTGGTCAAAACTAAACATCAGAGAAAAAACACAGTGTACTCAACACACCTTTTCGATTTTTGCACTCTCACTACTGGTGGTTTTAGGAAGGCAAATAGCAATCTGCCATCCCTTATGGTTGCTTGAGTGAAAAGGACAGTGGAGGTAGCAGGAGGCTCAAACGCCTGTAAGAGACCCTGTGTTCTACGGAAGTTTTCACCTTCTGAGGCTTCACTGGCAGTTCCTAGTAAAAATACAATGCCTGTCCCAGATTTCCTACTCCCATAATTGTCTTTTTTCAAATAAGACAAAAACCAAAGCAAATACAACATCTCCTCTCTACCTGTAAAACGATTTTGCAGTGCCTCCACAGCCCTAACTGGTAGGCCAGCAGCTGCCATCATTTGTGGCAGACAGTCTGCAACCACCTTTGCTTACAGAACAGACTCTTACCCTGACAGGAACATTAAGAGGAGTTATGTGGCTGCTCTCAGCAGTCCAATACTAAACTTGGTGGGGGAAGGAAGAAGAAAAAAATAAGCCACAAACAGGTTCTTCAGAGTCAAGAAATCTAGTTTCTGGGGAGCTCCCCCCATCACGGGAGTCCTCGCTCTCTGTAGAAGGTCTCCATGGCGACTCCGGGCAAAGGCCGCTCTAAGTCCCTTCGACCTCTATACCTCTATCAGGTAAAAACCCAAGAACCCCACCCAAAGGCCGAGCCCTCCTGCCCTCAACAGGAGAGCCAGCGCCGGGGCAGGCGCGGCCCAGCCTCCGTCAGGGGAGGGGCCTCGGCGCTCCTCGGCGGCGCATGCGCAACTCTATTACCCGTACCTCCCCGCCCGGAACTGGCCCGCTAGCAGGTGGTTGGCTTGGCGGCCCGGTGCGATACGGCGAGGCGAGGGAGCGGCGGTAGGAGTCAGTGTTGTCGGGAGCCGTGCTGCCGCTCGCCTGTCCCTCGGCCATGAACGCGGAGAACTTCGGCTCCAGCGAGCGGCTGGTGACGGCGGCCTACGTGCGCCAGGGGGCGCAGGGCCGCCGCGCGCACGAGCTGCGCCTGCGAACCCTGCTGGAGCAGGTAACCGGGACCGCCCCCTACTGCAGCTGGGCCGCCTCCTGCTTGGGGTTTCTGCCCGCCGCTGGGCCTCTGAAAGCATGGGCCCTGAGTGGGAGAAAGCAGCAACCCGCGGGCGTAGGTCCAGGCCCAGCTGTTTTCCGCCCGGCTCGGCACGGCTAGAGAGTCCTCCCCCAGCCCCCTGAGCTCGCAGGCCTGCTGAACCCCGCGCACTCCCGGCCCGTTCTGCCCCTGCAGCTCCCACAGTGGTTTTACGGCTCCCTGTAGCCCGCCGTGCTGTTGGGCAGGGGCATGGCGCTCCTGCGGTACCCGGGCTCGGGAGAGTTCGCTGCCCTTTACTGTGGTGGCAGAGACCTTACGAAGCCCCAATAGGAAAGGCTGCCTTTGGGAGAAAAAAATGCCTGAAGGTGTGCATTTGCCGAGAAAGGTCCCGCAAGATTTAAGACTTATCTTTAAAAAACAGTAAGATACTAACACACCGTTACATGAAGTACGTAAACAACGAAGTAAATAATTACACTTGTAAAGTGCTAAAACACTTTTTGTCTCCAACGTACAAAAATCATTATCTATGAATTACCAAGTGTTTGAGTTCTTGAACATCCTTAGTCACATCATCCACTGTTTGAAACCTAACTTTCATACCACACTTAAGAAATGAAGTAGTTTTACTGTGTTCGTTTTACTGTTACTGGGACATATATATAATTTTTAAAAAGCCTCTGAACTGTTGAGCTGCTACGCTAATGCTTCATGGGTTTTTGCGTCCCTTTCTTCTGAGGATCTTTTCTGTAATTTGCGAAGATGAGTGCAATTCTTAACACAGTAAAGAGCACAAGAAGGAGTGTGTTTCTATTTGCAGGTTGTGACATGTTATGTTCTATAAGTGGCTTCCTTACCTATTGGATAATAACTAGAAAAGAGAATAGGCAGATAGGAAGATGTGTTACAAGTGAAACTGTTTTTCCCTTCTGCTCATCAATATTTTTGGTTCTGTAATACCCAGTTATCAGCCTTTCATCCAGTTTTCTCTAATTCCTATAGTAGATTCTCACTTAGAGAATTCATCAAATAATCTATAGTTTTCTAGGGAGTAATTAATGTGTATGTTCTGCAGTGGTTCTGTGTGTGCCTTAACACTTGAAAGTGAAAATACCCTATTTTAATATCAGGATATGCTAGTATAATTGTGCCTAATATATAGAAAAATCATTAACTTTTCTCTGAGTACAGGTGCATAACATTGGATAATATAAAATTGCATAGTGAAAACAAACTGTTCAACATGGGAAAGAAGGGTAACATCAATCAAACAAGTTGCATAAAGTTTTCTTCATTTATAATTTCCAAGTTTGATAGTTACCTATATATGATTATTATAATTATTATTATTAAGGGAAAATGTCCTGAAGATGGCTGGGATGAAAGCACCATTGAACTATTTCTTCATGAACTCGCTGTTATGGATAGCAATAATTTTCTGGGCAACTGTGGTGTGGGTGAGAGGGAAGGAAGAGTGGCATCAGGACTCGTTGCCCGAAGACATTACAGGTACAAATAATTGGCAATATGAATTATTCAGATTTATTATTAATATTTTCAAATTGCATATTTTATTATGTCTTACTATGTGAGACATTGATAGCATTTGAGAAAAACAATACAACTTTCTGTATTGAATTGTCTTTAATAACTCATTGGAAAGTTTTAGGTGAAACAGAGATGTTTTGTCAGGGTTAAGTCCTGTGTGCTCATCTGGTAGAAGCTTCAAATGTTGAGTTGACTGCATGCAGGGGAAGCAGAGATCTTCCTGTTTTAAAATAACTGATGCATTACTTGCCTTTTTTAATACTGTACAGCTTTTTTATTTATGTTATAACGAACAACTGCATATTGTAGTTGAAAAATACTGAACATTCCTAGCGAACAGCTATTTGTATTTTGTTATATCATTGATATCTTTATAATGTGATCAGTTGATATGCACATGAAAACCTCATCTATCTGTAATACATTTTTATATGAAATAAGATCTATAAAAGCCAAGAAGAGCTTTTCATACCTTGTAGCCTCCTTACACTTGGTAGGTGTGTTAGATGACATAATTCTAGAGGCTTTGCATCAATTTCATTATGAATATACATTTTTATCAGAGAGTTCTGTGCTAAGTACCTTGCTGTGGAATGGTTTTATCTAACAGGAATGAAACAAAGTGAAATTTCTAGTGTGTTTCTCCTTTAACACAAAAGCATATTAGAGACCAGAAATTTAGTAAGCTTTACCATATGGAAGTTGAATTACTTTGGCTTAATGGCTTTCATAATCCCTACAGTACCATGAAAAATTAATGAAGAAGGGCAGTAATACATCAGTTCATCCTTTTTTTTTTTTCTTCTGTACAGCTCTCTAGTCTAGGATATGTGTGCTGAGGGAGGTAGAGGGTCACACTGGGTAGAGTATCCAAGGGAGCTTTGCTTTCTGACAGTGCTGGAAAAAGCAAGGACAGCTTCTAGCCAGAGGGCATCTGAGCTGGCATTTAGCTACTGTTGGTCTGATGGCAACTCTGTTCACCTGGCATCTTGCCTTCACTTACAAGTGTCAGCAATAGCAAGGAAAGGCAGAGAAGTATGTTCCACTCCACTTATTTCTGCACTAGGTTTTACAGGTAGCTTTGGGAGTGATGGAGGTAAGAGGAGATGGTTCTCAAGCTGCCTTTCCTTTCAGCTTAATAAATTCTAAGGGCCAGTCTTAGAGAAGATTACTTCTTAGGCAGGAGTAAGTATGTGCAGAAAAGAAAAAGCAATAGTATGAGAAAGCTGTTACTGACATAGCAGCAGGAATAAAGGAAGAAAATATTTTTAGAATGAGGTTTATATTCGAGTTTCAATTAATAATCAAGCTGTTGATGATTTCAACCTATAGCTTGAAATGGGGAGAACAGTTCAAGCTATAAAACTATTCTCCCAGAAGCTCTGAATTCCATACGCTGATCAGACTGCATTTTATTCTATTGCCAATAGAAAAACAGAATTAAAGCCATGAATAGGTGTGTATTGTTGCTAGCTTGCTTGAACAGCTGCTGCATTTCAGGTAAAGTTTGTTCTATGAGCTTGTATTTTAGAAACAATTTTAGGATCCTTTGCTCCTGAAAGGTGCTATGTTATATAAAAAATGTGTAAACTCAGTTGATAAATATAATTTATAAACAGAATGCACAGGGAGGTGGTATTGCATGATACATAATATTGAATAGTAGAATGAGGTAGATGAGGTGAAGATGTAGAAAAAGATGAGCAAAGTGATACATTAATCTAACTGTCTTTCAGGACATTTTGTCATGGTATGTATTGTTTCTTTGCCCTGTGGAGATGAAGCATTTGTCACAGGAATTTCTATATAGTACTGCTATGCCTGCTCGATGCTACACTATAGGCAACTGATTTTTGTTTTTCTTGGAGCTGTATATATGAACATGTCAGCGTTTATAATGCTAATTCAGCAGACATCAAGAAGTGCTGAGGTGTGCTTAAAAGGAAGCCTGCCAGGTGCTAAAGGTGTTGCTACTGATGCCTAAAGATTTAAGTGTGTTCTGTAGATTTTTAGGACTTTTAGTATTATGTGAAGCTTCCTGGATTGTTCACATATTAGGAGCCACTAGGCCTGTTCTTAAGGTACTATCTTGGACTTTCCCATGCCTCGCCAAGGACATGATGTTTTGAAGAAGTCACCTGCAGATAGCTTGAAGACAAAACAGAAGAAGAGGACCAAGCCCCACGTGGGCCTTCTCCAAGGGGCCGAGCTGAAGACCACCAGGGGTGGGCTATTGCAAAACCTAGTGCCAGGGTTGGCTATAGATATCAATGTGTTAATTACTAATAAAACATATAAAAGGTGTAATTCCTTGGGGTGGCGCACGCGTCCATGTACAGGATCCTGAAGGGGTGGAAGCTTCCAATTAAAGGTAACTCTATCTTTCTCCATTAACTTTGTGCTGAGTGCCTGTTTTCCAGAAAAAGTTTTTACTTGCAATAAATATTTACTTGTAATATTGTTAATCTACTGTTAAAAAAAAGGTTTCATGCAAATATGTGTAGTTAGTTACAATGGAATTCATAATGGCAAGTACTGATGTTGCATTGGATACAGCATTTTCCACAACTGTTTATGAAATAAAATTATCTTCAGCCAGTAACAATTTTTGCTTTAGGATGTGAAAAACCTTGATATACCTTTTCAACCTTTTTTTGTTTAGGTTGATCCATGGAATTGGAAGGTCAGGTGATATTTCTGCAGTCCAGCCTAAAGCTGCAGGGTCTAGCCTTTTGAACAAACTTACTAATTCAGTTGTTCTGGATATTATAAAGCTGGCTGGTAGGTGTAAATCTGAAAATATCTCTTGTTTGGGGGGCATGTCATGGGTTCTTGGTATTAATTTCTGACTTACTTTTTATGTGCAGGTGTCCGGACAGTGACCAGTTGCTTTGTGGTTCCTATGGCAACTGGCATGAGTCTAACTCTGTGTTTTTTAACATTGCGGCACAAGAGACCAAAGGCAAAATACATTATTTGGCCACGTATAGACCAGAAATCTTGCTTTAAATCAATGATAACTGCAGGTAAGAAGGAGTTGATGGATTACACAGTGTATTCTAACTTCAGCTAGTGGAGTGATCAATTCATGTGCTTGCAGTAAGATTCAGAAAAAGCCTAATGCATAGTAGATTTAAGTGCTTTATTTGTACAATCCTGATTTCTAACATGCTATCATTCGTGGATTATCTTCTTAATGCCTTGTAAAATATAGGTGTATGCTGAGGTACAGAGGTGTATCAAGCAGTCATTAGAGAACAGAGTACTAATGGAGTTACAGTTCACTGTCAAGAGTTAGATGCCTAATTTACTGTCCTGAGAAATACGTAAAACGAAGGCTCATGGTTCACATTTCTCTTAGATTTATGATGAAAGCATGTGTGTCCTAGAAACTGTGATCAGGTGACAAGCTGTCTGATTTGCATGTTCTTCTTTTCTTTCAGAACATGGGAAGTGTTAGCAGCCCTATTTGTTTTTAGTCTTGTGGTGTCACTCAGCTCACTCAGGAAATGAGTTTGGTGCTTTTCTTAGTTCAAACCTTAATGTCTTTCAAGAGGAATTCCTTCTTCTTCTAAGGGTATAACTCTTTACCTGCACTGAAGCTGTCCTCTCCTGCAGGCAGATGCATCAGATCAAGGAAAGGGCAAGTAAGGGAGACCATAATTTTTCAGCTCAGTGCACATACCTGCAGGTGGTGGCATAGATTCTAGGCCTAGTTCCTAGGACACATTTGTTTTTCACAAAAAAACCCCTCATTAGATAAAAATTACTAAATAATTGGAAGCAGAGACTGGATTCTGTCCAGTTAAGATGCAGAGGTGTTTAAAAGAAATCAGATCAGAAAAAATAGAACATGGACATAAGAAAAGTTGGAGTGTTTCTGAAATTTTATGCTCAATTTAGAACATCAAGTTAAGAAAATTACGTTTATAATGGAGGAGGTTGTGAGGAAATATAACTTTTTTTAATAGTTAAGATAGTTATCACACAATTAAAAGAATTGTCAACTAAAAATAAGCAGGTCTCAGATACCTAAACTATCTATTAAAATGAAGTCTCTGTCTTCTAGATCACTAAACGAAAACCAGACTAGGGCTAAGAATTTCAATAAATCATTCAAGTCCAAGTTCTTAAATGTCAGTGTTAAGGTGTGGTGTTGAACCATGAAGGAAAAGCCAGTTCCAGTTTTTGACTACCCACTCAGTAAAGAAATGCTTCCAAATGTCCTGTCTGAGCCTCCCCTGGTGCAGCTTTGAACCACTCCCACTATCCTGTCACTGGATACTAGGTAGAAGAGATCAGCACCTCCCATTCCACTTCCCCTCCTCAGGAAGCTGTACAGAGCAAAGAAGTTACTCCTCAGCCTCCTGTTCTCCAGCAGACAAGCCTGAGAGTCCTCAGCCAATTCTCATAGGACATTCCTTCCAGCCATTTCACCAGCTTTGTTGCTCTCCTCTGGACGCGTTTAAGTGCCTTCACATCCTTCTTAAATTGTGAGGCCCAGAGAGTTCGGCTTTCTTGTCTTTTTAATTTGCTTTCAGATAGTTGGGGGCTGCTATTAGATATTCTCCTTAGCCTCTTCAGGCTTGGAAAGCCTAGCTCTTACAGCTGCTTTTCTGAGCTGTGTGCACTTTACCACAACCATGTTTGTAGACCTCCAATGGACCTCTCTGTTTTTTCATCATCCCTTCTGAGCAAAGCAGGAAACATTCCAATATTTAGAAGAAGACAACTTTTTCCAAATCAGTTCTCATATGTGTCCTTGAGAAAAACCTTATGAGGTTCAACTGTTCTACATCTTAAATACAGACCTAAACTGGAAACGTAAAAGTAAAATAAAAGATTTGAGAAATAACTTGGATTTTATGATATGACAACGGTCACTTTCAAAATGAGGTCAAACATGGACATTTTTATCTTTTAAGAAGTAATTTGGAAGTTTATAGATTGAATAAGGCAGAGACTTATGATGAAAGCCAATTCATAATGATCATTATTATGTTGCTACATCTAATGGCATNTGCTGGCCATGCTCCTCTTAATGCATCCTAGGATGCCATTGGCCCTCTTGGCCACAAGGGCACATTGCTGGCTCATGGTCATCCTCCTATTCACCAGGACTCCTAGATCTTTCCCCAGGGCTGTTCTCCAGCAAATCAGTTCCTAACCTGTACTGATCCATGGGGTTGTTCTTTCCCAGATGCAGTACTTTACACTTCCTCTTGTTAAATTGCATTAAGTTTCTCCCTGCCCATCTCTCTAGCCTGTCCAGGTCATGCTGGATGGCAGCACAGCCTTCTGGTGTGCCAGCCACTCCTGCAAGCTTGGTATCATCTGCGTACTTGCTGAGGGTACACTCTACCCCTTCATCGAGATCATTGATGAATATATTGAACAGTACTGGATCCAGCACTGACCCCTGGGGAACACCACTAGTCACAGGCCTCCAGTTAGGCTGTGCTCCACTGACCACAACTCTCTGGGCTCTGTCCTTCAGCCAGTTCCCAATCCATCTCACAGCTCTCTTAGAGAGACTGTTTTAGTATGCTAATGTTTTACAAGAATGCCACTCAAACACTTTTTTTTTTTAATTGGGAAGGAAGAAGTCAATCTTTTTAAAACAATCTTCAAACCTATTCCTGATGCATAGAAACAGTGTAAGCTTTTGTCTGGAGGCCAGTATTTAACAAGAGTATTCATGTAGTTTGTAGTTACATGGACATTGTACAATAAAGCAGTTTATGTATCTGTAGTCTCAATCTAAATTTGAAAGAATCTGTTAAAACAAAAGATGTGAGAAGAAGTTTTGGATTTATACTGGAACTAAAAGCCCATAATTAGTCAGAGATTCAATGATACACATTCAGGTCTTGCTTTTTTTTTTCTTCGTCAGGTTTTGAGCCTGTGGTAATAGAAAATGTATTAGAAGGTGATGAGCTACGGACAGACATTGAAGCAGTGGAGGCTAAAATCAAGGCTCTTGGTGCTGAAAATATTCTGTGTGTGCATTCTACAACATCATGTTTTGCTCCAAGGGTACCTGATAGGTAAGTAATCTTGGTAAGAAGTATGTTATTTGTTACTGTAAAGATACCTCAACAAACAAAACCTCCACTGTTTTGAATGTCAGTCTTCCTAAAATTGCTTAAATACTGCCAAAAATTAGTAAGGACACTTTAATCTCTTCATGGAAGTGGTAAGAATAGACTTTCATAGAAGCATAGCCCAGAAAATGTAGTTCTATAGCTAATACCACATTTAAATATTACTGTTACCTTTTCTACTATTCTCCTCTAACCAATGATGAATTTTTCCAGGCTGTTAGTACAGTTAAAACAAAAAATTAAAAAGCTACAGCTAAATTTAAAATCTACTTGAGTTACACTTTCAGTATTATACTGATGTTTATATGGCTAATTAAGATATACGTGTATAAGGAAACTCTTGGGAGTGTCAAGGTCAGATGTACTGTACAAGTATAACATGATTTACCTTGTTGCAACTTACCTTGGTTTGAACATTTGCTGCAGGATGCTACTTCTTATAATTTCCAGCTGTTAAATCACCATTAAAAGAAGCTTAAAATATATTGCATTCTTTTCTAATATTATATGTCCATATATGTAACTTCTGTAGTTGCTACTAAGATGTCATTCAAGCACTGACTGAAGCTGAGATGAACATTACAGTTATGGATAGGAAATAAAGTATCTGAGACATTACATCAATGTGTAGCTTGGCTGTGAAATACTTGGAAAACTTCTCAATCTGCAAATGGCACTTTGGAGTATAGGTGGCTAAAGTGCTTGGTATATATTGAGTCATTTGTCCAAAATGAGCACCATTGTTACTCACAAACCCTGCTTGCTTTCTTTACTTACAAAAATAAGTGTCAAGAAGCAAATTCATTAGGTCTTACAATTGATCAGATATATTTTTATGGGCTTGTATGTAGCATGAGACATTAGTAAGATGTCTTTTTTTTAACATGATTTTAAATATGGTGTCTCAGTTGTTCCACTTTAATTGTTTTTCATTTATCACAAAATTGAAGACTTACGTTTAGGGTTCCTCTGCAGTGCATACTTTTTTGTTAATTACTTTGTTATCTGGTAAATGTATTTGCAAGCGTAGGAAAGAAACATTATTGACGCTGAGACATGGCAAGTAAAGATACGTTTCGCTCTCTTTTCCTACCTTTAAAAAACCCTCAGTATTTATCATAGGTTATCCCAGTTGCTAGAGGGAAGTTAAAACCGTATAATTCTGTCAGAATACTATGAACATTGCTTGAAGTTGACTTGCAGATTTATTGGCTAACTTAAATCACAGCTATCAAAATTGAATAGTCTGTTTTATAGCTTGGGTAAATGAATCTTTTCCTTATCTACCTCCTCTTTTTGACATGCAATTGTTTTGTCCTCTGCAACTAAGAGATGAATTATTAGGTAGTGGCACTGTGTTATGATATACTACAGATACAGGAGGATTTGAAAGCATTTTCTATTTAAAGGATACTGTCAACTGTTGAAGGCCATAACATTCATCTTCCTACAGGAAGGAAAATCCCATACAGCGTTTCTGGAGGGTACCATTTTAAATGTCTGTTTTCAAGTATCTTGCTTTTGTAAGGCTTTGTTTAGTTATGGTGGTGGTGTTTAAAATTTTTAGATGTCTTACGATTGTTAAAAAGTCAGGGTATGAGTTATATGCCTGTATACCTATACCTTTCCTTTGAAGTATTATTTAACTTTATGGGAATCATTCACAAGTGTATAAACCCAGAGACATCAGTTCTTCAGTTCTTTTACCTGCTGTTGCTGGGAGTTGTCTCTGAAAGTACTGAAATTAAGAGAAGTGAAGGGGAAAAGTGTGGTTTACAGTAGTTTATGTATTTAGCAGAACTCTGTATCTTGTTACTTTCATTCATATTAGAAGAAAGAGTAAAGCTTTCTTTTTGTGAACAGGAGAGAAAGAATAAATTGAAAATATTTCTGTAAGTCCTATTTGTGACTTTAATGAACTGAAATAGTAGCAAAACTTTCCTTAACATTTTATTTTTCTGATATGACAAGCAGCACTTTCAGTTGTTCATTTTAAGCCCTGGAAGCAGTCAAGTGCTGTGCATAATTGTTTGCTTCCTTTGCATAGTTACATATTCTTTTTAAACTGTAGCACTCTCATCCTCTATTGTAATATGGATCTAATTGTTCAATAGAATATTTTTAGGAAAAGTAAAGAGACTTTTCTGGTTTTAGTACTTACAGAAGCTAGCTATTGTTCTTTAAGATCTCAGAAGGTGGGAAAGACATACATAGCAGTACACCCTCTGTGTTTCCAGTTTGGTGAAGTTCTCTCGTCGTTGTCACTTGGACGCTGGCAGCGAGGTCCTTAGGACAGAGGTTTAACCTCTTAGATGGAAGGCCTCACAGGGCTAAACGAGCTCCATCTGCCCGGGTTTGGAATCAGAGTTGTCCCTCTCCTAGGATGACTGCCAGAAGGCTAATGAGCTTATCCTACCCATACAAGGATTATAGGAACATAGGTATCACTTCCCACACTTTACCGTGGGCAATGAGTTTAATGCTCCCTCTGCTGTTGGCACAGTTATCGCACCAGGGGCCACAGGAGACCGCAAGTGATTTTCAGACTGTGCCTGGGTGAAGTTCTCTACCTGCTTATGAAAAGAAGCCTGTAAGAGGGGAACTGTTTTCTTTAGAGTCTCTGTGGAAGGTGAGGAGTGAATCTGATAAAGATCAACAAATCAGAAGACAAAAACTTGCCCTGTGTAGTGTTTCATTTCCTGAAGTATTCTGTTAATGTTACATACTTCAGGATTTGGGATGATGATAAATGTGAAAAATTATTGGACATGCAGCACCTGCTGAATACCTTGCCTGTGGAAGATCAATACATACATTATACTACTGGTGTTTCCTAATCCTTAAATACTTGTGATTTCTTTATGCATAATATGGTGATGATGTTTCCTAAGGATTGAGGTTCAGAAAATTTAATCTGAGATTTGCAGCTGAATTTTGTGTTACAAGTGACACTATGCAATGTAATGGAAATAGAATGCAAAGGAATGTCACCTCTTGGAAAGTGTTTTTGTACTCTGTCATGTTTTGTATGAAAGTCAGTAAATTGCAGTGAGAGACTGTATAGAAGAAGATAGAATAAAAATGCATTGGGGGCTTAGAGTTTCCTGTTTTATTTTTTTTAAATAATATTACCTATATATCATTTTATTATATATTACCTTATTTTTTCAAATATATTTTATTTCTAAACTATATTCTGAAGTTTGAGGAAAAGTAAGAGGTTTTGTTTTTTTTAAATAGAGCATGACTGCAGTGCTTCAAAAAAGGATACTGAGTACATGTATGTTTAAAATGCTGAAGGCCCTTACCCAAAATGACCTGTGCACCCACATAAATCATAGTATGAGAAATCAATCCAGGCTGAGTTTGCTGTGATTTTAGGGATTTCTAAAGGCAAGCCAAGAGTTATCTTTTTTTCTGAGTAAACAGTTGAAAAAAGTTTTAATTTGTTGTTCTCGACATTCCAGCATTTTAGGGCTCTCCAGTTCTTTGAAGAATATCTTTTCTGTTAATTGGTTTATCTAAAATATGCAAGTGATTTATCAGCCAAAGGGTTGAAATATTAGTTCTTTGAAATAAACAGAATGATATAAAAACTTCCTGTTATATGATGCTTTTGATTACCAAGACACATCTTGAAACTTGCATTAGGCTGTTTTCAGGTTGAATACTGGAAGAAAAGGGAAAAAGGGGAGAATAGCAAAAGCTCTGTTAGTTATCATTGAAGAAATATTTTTAAAAATGCTGGTATCTGAAGTAGAATGATTTGGGGTCTGTTTACTGGTTTCCAGACAAAAATGAAAAATTTCAGCCCAGGCCAACAATTTGTAATATACGTAAAAGTTAACAAAATTTTCCTTAACTTTTATAGCTTAAGGTGACAAGTGCTGCCTAATAAAAAAAGTTTCTTTTCTCATCCTGACCTCCTTGCAGACCTTTCAGTCTTTTAATAGTATGACTTGTGGTATTTGTTACAGTTATCAGTGCTTCTCTAAATTACAATTTTATACTCATAGGCTTGAGGAACTGGCTGTGATTTGTGCTAATTATGACATTCCCCATATTGTCAACAATGCGTATGGAATTCAGTCTTCAAAATGTATGCATCTTATCCAGCAGGTAGGAGCTGTGTATTTCCAATACTTTTTTTAACAAGTATAAGTAAATCTCTGATTGTACACACTAGCAAGTTTTATGAGTTGTTTCACAGCTTAGAGACAAATCCCATGTGTGTCCAGTATTTGAACAATGTCTGGAAAAAGTGGAGCAGAGGGAGGTAGAACTTAAAAATATTTGTTATTTTGTACTTTTCATGTAATGACCCCAAATTTATTCAAGTTTGGTTAAAGTTCATGTGTCTTCTATAATGAAAAAATATCCTTAGTAAGTTTTCTTAACATATTTCCTAAACTTGTTGCCTGAAAATAAAGTAATGGATCATACTTGAACAGAGATTAAACTTTCAGCACAATGTGAGTTACAGATTTTCAATTGAAGGTACAAGATTCTGCAGCAATGCTTTATAGATGTCACTGTTAAAATATTGTTGGTACAGAGAACAGCTGATGAAACTGAGTTAAGTTTGATGTTATGTTAAAAAAAGGTTAATTTCTGTTGCTGTTCAGTTTGAAAAGGAGGGTGCTTAATACCTAAGATCAGCCATGAAACTTAGAACTCTTGTGTTTTTGCTCATTGTGATGTACATGCACTATTTCTTCAATAGTTGTCTTTTCTCTCTGTTGCCCATATCAAAAAAATAGGAGGAAGTGAGCTGTGGAATTGCTGAGTTTTACTGCATGAAATATATCTAATGATAATCTTTTCAGACTATAAAGCCACAAATAGAACTGTTATTGTTGGTTTCTGTGGTTTTTTTCTTGGCTTCTTGACAGGTTGTTTGGGTTTTTTGTTTTGTTTTGGGTTGGTATTTTTCCTTTAGTTATGCAAATATATATGTTTGAGCTCTGATTTGTTTTACATTTATTTACAAAAATGCATTTCCTATGAGAGAAAATGGACTGTTTATGAGGAAATAGTTATTAATGAATGCTTAGGAATGTGTACATGCTGAGCACAGTGTGAACAGAACTTGAAAGAGTATCACAGAAAAGAGCTTTTGAGACCATTTGATTTGTCATGTTTTTCCTATGGTGATCTCCTGTCAATTAAATCAAATGATTGCTACTGGCATTCATATTCCGATCAAAAAGCTGGCAAGTCACAGTGTTTCTTGTTGTTTCCCATGCACTAAACTAGTAAAACATAGATATAATAACTATGGTTTAGTTGGATCTGGGTTTTTTTCATTCTTTTTGCCATAGATATTAATCTATGTTTCTATTCTTGGGTTTAGTTTCTAGTACTTTAATATATATATATATAAAATGAATATACTTCTCAGCTTCTGATATGTATGTATGGCTAGGCTTCGCGAACGAAGATCCAGGGAGGGCTCCACCCACGCTCCTCATCAGCGCCTTTTCCAAGCACGCTGATAAAAAGAGGATAGCAGATAGCACCCTCGAGCCTGCGCAATGGATTTTTTTTAGGTGAGACACAGCATGCGCAGAGCTGGACCCACCCTTGAGTCCTAAGGTTCATCTGCCAGGGCCTAGCAAGCTTGGACGCTGGCAGCGAAGTCCTTAGGACGAAGGTTTTATTAGAGTGTCCTTCTCTTAGATGGAAGGCCTTCCAGGGCTAAACAAGCTCCATCTGCCCGGGTTTGGAATCAGAGTTGTCCTTCTCCTAGGATGACTGCCAGAAGGCTAATGAGCTCATCCTACCTATACAAGGATTATAGGAACATGGGTATCACTCCCCACACTTTCCCATGGGCAATGAGTTTAATGCTCCCTCTGCTGTCGGCACAGTTATCGCACCAGGGGCCACAGGAGACCCCAAGGGATTTTCAGACTGTGCCTGGCTTCTGATATGCTGCATGCTTTTTAATTGTACAGTTCACAGTAGCATATTATTCAAATCTAGTACTGCAGAATCTACATTTTTCTCCTTTAAGATTATACAGGCGGTTAGGTGTAAGGATATTGTTTTCTGGGAAGTGGGGAAATCTGCTATATGAAGTTATCTGGATCTTGATTTTGCAAGCAGCCTTCTAAGTAGGAGCACTGTTACAGCCCACTTGTTTTAATCCAAATTCATACGTGTATCAAGAAAAAGTCTTCTTGTTTGCTAATGAAGCATTAACCTGTAGTCCTTTACTGTGAGAATCTGTGAAATGTTTTGTGTAGTACAGTTTTAACTGTGTAATTCCTGTTAAAATTCTGAGGGGCTTTGGTAGTTGTTGAAAATAAGCTACATTTAGACTTGCAGGAACTAAAATCAATATTTTAAATCACAGCAAAATAAGAATTTGTAAGCTACTGTGTCAGCAGACAATGGTAATAATAGTAAACAATGCTAAGAAAAGCTAATACTATCATTTTTAATTTTTCATTACCAATACAATATCTGAGAGAGTTTCAGGAAATATATTTGTTTCAGTTACATTGCTGTGAAGTTAAGATGCTATCACATGTGTCCTTTTTCCTAATGTATGCTGTGGTCTTTTTGTTGTTTTTGTTCCTTTTTGATAAAGGGAGCTCGAGTAGGCAGAATAGATGCTTTTGTTCAGAGCTTGGACAAAAATTTTATGGTTCCAGTAGGTGGTGCTATCATTGCTGGCTTCAATGAGTCCTTCATTCAGGAGATCAGCAAAATGTATCCAGGTAACTAGTTCATGGGCTGTTTTGTTCCATACAAAATAACTGTAGAAATCCTGATTATTAGCTGTCTTTCACATACAATTTATTTTTTGCCAATTTGAGCTGTATATTTTTTTTTTCAGGCAGAGCATCTGCGTCTCCTTCCTTAGATGTCCTCATTACACTTCTGTCTCTAGGTGCCAGTGGATACAGGCAGTTACTGAAAGAAAGAAAGGTAAGTTTTTTGGTAAGCAGCACTTTCTTGAAGTCAGCTGTTAATGAAGTCTTGTTTAAAACTGCTTTGTGTAGTAAATCCAATTTTTGTCTAGAAAACCATTGAACTTCTGAGCTCACAGCTCTGAATCTGGAGAGGCAGTATGATATATTTACTTCTTGGCTAAAGTGCTCATGAGTAAGCATGATTTCCATGTTGTTTTTCAAAACAGAAAGCTAAACTGAGGTTCTGTACTATCTTGTACAGTACTCATATTTGTTGTTCTGCAGTGTGACTAATTCAGTGGAATTTTCCCCACAAAAGCTTAATCTGGGAAGTACTATGCTGTGATAGCATGATTGCACTACTTTCAGGACTAAAGCATGAGATTGGACACTTGGAGGTAACCCAGGGGTTACTCGTCTCCGTTTGGCCCTGTTGTGCCTTTGTGATATGATAGTGTTTAATTAAATGTTTATATACCATGTTCTCCAAAGAATCACAGCTTCTGGTTAGGTTATTAATACTAGGTATGGCTGCAAAAAGTGAAAAATACTGTCATTTAAGACATTCATCTAGATACAGAGCTAAGTTTCTTCTCTACCTCTCAGACTTTGTGTTTTATGTTGGTTATAACTGCATTGTGCAAACATTCGAGTGGTCTAAGACTGAAACCTGTACATCCTGAGTTGTCCTTAATTCTGGATATAATACAGGCCTGATTGTGCTTTCTTTCTTTATATATTAACAAGATGATTCTTTTTGCAGAGGGTTTTAGGTAAGGAAATTCTGTGAATCAAGTACTGTTAAGTTAATAGTTTGAATTATGCATGATCTCTTCCATTATTTTGTTTAGCAATTACCTTCCACTTGTTTTCTGCTGACAGCTTGCTCATGCCTCTGATTACCTGGCAGGCCAATAGTTTCTGGCTGCTTGTAGAGACATCCAGAAATTCTGTACTGGATTTGAGAACCTGTAGTAATACCTAGACAATAGAAAACCAAACCATCTTAATGGCCTTACAATGACTAAGTAGTGATCTGTGGAACTGAAATGAAAACATGGCTTTTGAAACACTGAAAGCAGTTACCACTTTTGCAATTATTGCAGTACAGTTTCTAACACTTTATTCTGGACTGTTGTATGTATTGCAATGTATGGCTTGTGTCTTCATTAAAAGCAAATTGTATTTTTTCCCCCTTTCACTCTCAGGTCCAGAAGAATCTCAAGTGAATTTATCATGTCTTCTGCAAAGCTGATTTTGGTGTTAGATTTACACTGGTAGCAAGTACATAATGGACAATATAAATATTATCCACGTCATAAATAATATTTCTTTTGCAAATAAAATGTATTAATGAGTAGCTGTATATCTTGAATTGTCATTTTCTTGGAAGTAGAATTCTAAAGTGAACAAAGCATTATATTTTTACAGCTTCAGGTCTTTTTATTTCAAATGTGAGTATGCTCTATAAACACAGCCTTATATATGGCATAAATATGTTTCTTTTATTGGATTTGCTGTAGAAATAGAAACCTTTTTTTGCTTAAATCTGTTTGTTCCTGAATTGTAAAAATGTAATAGTGATAGTTTATTGCCTGTGCTCTGTGAAAGCAGAGGCAGAGCTATTAGGCTCCTAGCAGGAGCTATTTATAGCTTGACATTGAGTACTCCTTTCTATATCTGTGCAGCTACACCTACTCACACAAAAAGTCAGCTATAAAAAACTTTAAGTTTTTTTTCTCTCTCTTTTTTTACCTTATCCTTATTCACAAGGGTGTTACTTGTGTTATTTGAGCTCAAGACGGAAAGACCAGAATATTGCTGAGAAGAGATTAATCTCTCACAACCAAGGAGAGAAATAGTCTGCATGGTTTTTCTTTTACAGGATGAACTGTTTGATATAGGAAGGGAGGAGATTATATGAGGGATAGGAACATGTATGTGGAGGGAAGCTGGCAGTCATGGAGTGTACAGTTGTCAGAATATGAGATTATATGTTATGATATGAAGGAGTAAAATGGTGCAATGGATTGGAGGACAGAAGAGCAAAGGAGTAAAACAGATGCTGTCCAAGTGTCTGAATAAAGGTGGCCATATATGAAAGCTTAATAAGGAGTGTTTTTAACAGTGGTATTTAGCCTTGATGTTTCCAGAGAAAGGATGGAAGAAGACCACCATGTTTTCTCTCTTGTTCAAAATTTTCAGTATTCCTTTTTGTATGTTTGTGGCATTCAGAACAGTGCTAATGCAGATAATGGCAGCTGATCCATAGTCATATATGTGAATATCTTTGCTTTTAAAGAACTCATAATATTATGTAAAGGTTATGTTTTTGTAGCAGTCCATTGATTTCCTCAGTGCAGGTTATGTTGTGTTTCATATTCTGCATTTCTAGGTCTTAAAACTCTCTGTATTCATGTGTATGTGTCTGAACCAGGCCATCTGTAGCAAATATAGTGGTTGCACTGTGTAATAGCATATATACAGTAGGCTTCAATTCTTACCTCAGAATTGATGGAGAGGAAGGACCCTGAATGTAGAGTATGTATTTAAAATATTTAAATTGCACTAAGTGGGAGGGAATTGTTTGGGTTTTACAGTTCAGTAGAATACTGGGTTTATGTTTCATGGTTTGTCATTGTTACAATTATTCTGATAGGTACAGTTCAGTGCAAGTTTATATTGCTGCTCTGCTTATGGTTAAACTTAAGAATTAGACAAATGGCATTTCATGCTGGATATTAAAAATGTAAAAAATTCAAACATTCTTACATGACAGACATTTATTACTTTTTTTTTCTAGTCAGTTTACTACACTGTAGTTTGTCAAACTTTTGGGAATACTTCAGGATTTTCCTTGTGTGAAATATGCGGAACCACATTCAAATTTAGAGTGGTTGGAGGCAAGATAGTTTAACTGAATGTAGCCATTATCTTAGATGGTGTGGTGTAGTTAAACAAGAGTCAAGTACGAATGGAAACTTGAAAGAGGCCTAGGTAAATAAAGCATGTATTGGAGAGGTATGGCCCACAAGGACCCTGATCTCAAGGTCTTCCAAGTGCTGAAGAGAAGATGTGTTCAGTATTAAGAAAGACCTTTTTAAAAATATGAGTGTAGCAATTGTCAGCATTAGTGTTTCCATAGATTTGGAAGACTTACCAGGCAGCTTCTGTTAGAATAACTTTATATGATTTAAAGATTTAAAGGTTCTGTAATTAATTTAATATTTTTAAAACTTTCCATTATATTATAAATGCTGAACAAAATTCTTGGTCTTGCAATGCAAGAGAAACTCTCTGTGAGGGTATATGGTATATATAGGTATCACACATGTAGAGTTTCTGTCAGGTGCTTGGCTGGATTTCAAGAAAGTGAGCATTCTGCTGGTGCTCTCTGGACCATGGACAAACATCTCCACACTAAGCGCTGCAGCCACTCTTTGTCCACATGAAGCGGTGTGCCAAGTGCTGTGGTCATATCACGGTCAAATGCAGCTGGTCAGTCTAATACCCAAAGCACAAGAGAGGCTATGATGGTTGCATTATAAACAGTTGCTACTGCAAAGTACTTTAAGTGGGACCAGATCAATATGATATGAGAGTTGGCAGTCTGTATCTAGGTTCAAGGAAGTTGTAAAATTACTCTTCTGCAGTGTTGTCTTCAGTGCCGTAAAGAGCTATATGTCTGTTCTCTGAGGACAGCTCATCTTTTCAGATGAGAGTGAAACAGTGAAGAAGGCAGAGTGTTACTCTGAGTAATTCTGAGTGTAACTCTGAGTGAGACTCTGAGTGATTAGAACCAGCTAGGACAGTTTCATCAGTTGACTCTCTCACCTGATACGGGACTAATGGCATATTTACTTCCCATATTTAATGGCATAAGTACTCCTGTCTTCTACTTGTTATCTGGATTTGCTGGATCTTTTTTTTTGTTTGTTTCCTTCTAGTTGTTTTCACTGGGGAGAAGAGTGTTTATTGCAATGGAGCAACAAATGAAGAGTCACCCATATTAGTGTAGCTTCTATTAAAAATAGTTCTATGATGTAAATACAGTATGATTCAAATATTTTTAATAATTGTTTCAAAACCTCTGGAAAATATTTTTGTATATGTATGTGGCAGTAGGCCATTTAGTCCGAAGAATTGAGTCGTTTGGCACAGTTGATGCATACACCATTGTTGACTTGTTCGCATTTTTTGAGGTATTTTATTGTTTTAGGTGGTAGAAACACCAGAAGTGCAAGACATTTCCACATAGTTTAGCATTCATTTCACAACTTTGGTGAGGTTTTGTGATAAGTTTCTAAGAGGAAAGAGTGAATTAAACAATGAAACTTAACTGACATTTAGTGCTTGGGTTGTTCAGTGCAACTTTAGCATAATAGTTAGTTTCACTGGAGGAAACTCGAGTGCCTACCACAGAAAATCAATTATGTAAGGGCTCATTTGTATATAATTGCTTAGGGTGCTTAGAAATTTTCCATGTAACAGAAATATTTTATAATAGAGGTTGGTTATAGATTTGACCTCACAAAAATACTGCTTTCTTTGGTGGTTGGGGTTTTTTTGTGGAAAGGCTATGGATCTGTTTTGCAACAAACAGCTTAACTTCTGAAACCATAAAATATCTAGAGGGCGTGCAGTGGAAACATGCAAAATAATGTCTTTCATTAACAGTAAGTTCTGAATTTGTGTTCAGGTAGCTTTACTTAAACTGGTGAAAATGCATAATTGGACTTTTTTCCCCCCCATTTTTCCATTCTCTCTTGTTTTGGCAAATTTCTTTGAGTGTAAAAATGCATCTAGTTACCTAGATATTTAATGTTAATTTAATTTAATACATTTATACAATGGATAGCTAGTTATACCAACTTGCAATCCTTTCAGTACTGTAAGAGATGTAATAGAGAATTCCCTTGGTGCAACACAAAAGATATAATTTCTGGGGAATTTGTTCCTGTTCCAGTACAGTTTTTTTCTCAGTACTGATTTCACCAAAAATATCTCCATAGCAGACAAAGTTCATGTCTTTTTCTGTAATACTTTGATTCAGTTGTAGAAGTAAATGGCCAGCAGAGGGAGCACAAATTAATCTATTGTTTGGATTAAAAAAATTACTAATAAAATGGCTAACACATTGGTCATGCTTATTGTGGAAAGCAAATAACGAATGAGTAATGTGTTTATATGCAGTGAGGGACCAGAAGGAAGGCAAAAGTGTCTGAACATTTAAAGCAAATGTTTTTAAGCTTCTTGAAGTCTAGTGTAAATAATCTCTGATTAATTGAAACCATAGAACTACTTGATTTACAAATCCCTCTTGATTTTTCACAAATTTCAAGTTTCACAATTAACTATAGCCTCTCAAAAGTTTTGTTGTTCCAGGTATTACAGAAGCTCTTGTTGATAGTTGAATCGACAGCCTAATTATTTAGACAGCAAGATGGTACTTTTTCCTCTCTAGCTGAATTCATTCTGTGCTATTAGGAAGAACAGATAAGGAGCTGTGTTAGTTTGGCCACTTATGAAGTGAGACTGGGTTCATTGCAGTGGCTCAAGAAAAGCAACTGTGATGTTCTTCTAACTTAGCCTCAGCAAAGCTCATTTGGTTTCCAAAGACCTTTGGGAGGTTCTGCTCAAAAACATAATTTTGATCACAAGCTGTAATTTGTATCTGTCAGAGTGCACAGGTCAGAACAGGATACTGGTCTACAGACAGAAGAGGCAACTCTATTTAAAGAATGAAAAATCACTTGTCAGGTCCAGAAATTGATGGGGGTGCTTAAACAGGCAGTCACATTGAAGCAGATGAGCAGCACAATCTTTACAACCAGAAAGAGGAAAAATCTGGTGTTTAATATCTTTTTAAAAGACTACCCAGTATCTGTGTCTTTTTGCTAGTTTTTATGAGAGACTAAGCATTAAAAAGGATGGGAAAGAAGCCAAAGGATACAATAAGAAGAATGGTGTTTATTCTCACTCTGTCCATAAGTGTTTTGAGCTGATAGGTGAAGACGAGATAGTAAAATGAGGAAGAGCATGAGCAATTATCATAGATTACTGCTGGGGAAGAAGGAGGAAATAAAATACAGATGAAGTAAGAAGCAGCCTTTTATGTGCAGTGTGACTTGTATTTGAGCCAAAGCATTTATGAATCTCAGTTTTATGACACTTTCACAATAAAGGTGCAATCTAATTAAGTGATAGCAGAAATTCAGGTATCTCCATTCTGTTAGTAAGCTTGAACAGGAGGGACAAGAAGTTGGTCACAGGAAGAGGATTGGCTACACAATAGGGCTGAGTATTCAGGAGTATATATTGTGTGAAAGACAAAAAGTTCCAATGTGTATTCAATGGCCTTCTCCTTAAAAGACTGTATTTTATATACGTATATATATATAAAGGAATGTATTGCCATTCTCATACATAAAAAAAAGTCTGTGCACTAGCAGTAACTGTGATTGTGTGATACAAGCTAAAAAAATGCACTACTTTTTAATCTGGTTTGGATTAATAGGAAACAAAGTAAGAAGCAATTTGCCATAATATGGCCATCTGATAGTCACAGGTCATTCTCTGTGGCTTATGGGGCTAGAGGATGGGATGGGTAGGCTCTTGCAGGAGTGGGGTGGGGTAAGACCTGCTGTGCAGGGCATCTCTTCAAGATTTTATCTCCCTAGATTTCAGGGCCAGAGAGAAAATGACTGGCATCCCAAGCACATACATTAGACCAGACAGAGAGCTTTGTACCAGCTTAAGGTGGAAGTACAGTATTCAGGAAAAAGAGCTGTTCCTTTATAGAATCATTGCAGAGAATTGTCTCATCCACTTACTTGGTATACATGAAAAGAGGATCAGCTGGGCACCTATAGGATATAATGGAGACGTAACAGTTTTGTGGACTAGGTGCTGTTTTCTCTGTTTGATAGCTAATAACAAAAATACTGCATCTTTTTTTCCAGGAGATGTTTTCCTATCTTTCAAGTGAGCTGAAGAAGCTGGCAGATAACCACAATGAGAGACTGTTAGACACACCACATAATCCCATTTCCTTAGGTAATTGTTGGTTTTTATTTTTAAAAAAAATTCTAGTCTACTGTGCCTTGATAATACACTTTCACATACAGCTTCTATATATAAAACATTGTTCACTCCATTAAATTGTTCTTAGGCAGATATGAAACCATTGAACCCAATAAGGTAACCTGTTATTAAGCAGAGTGACTTGGACCCTTTATTTTTTACAGAATTGCTCATGTCCAACATACTAATTTATTGTAATCAAGACAGGCAGAAGATGTTAGCATGTAGTAATACTTTATTAAAAAGTAGATTTAAAAATTTATTAGGATATAATTATTTTACCCATCATGTTATAGTGGTGTGTATTGGGTTTGGCTGAGATGGAGTTAATGTCCCCATAGCAGTCCTCAGAAGCACTGTGCCTTGGGTTGAAGATAACACAAAATGTTGTGACTGTTGCAGGGCTGGCACAGCACCAAGGGGATGGGTGGACAAGATCTTGGGAGGGGACACAACCAAGACAGCTGACCCAAACTGACCAAAGGGCTATTCCATACCATATGATGTCAGCTCAGTAATAATGTGGGGGGGGCAGGAATCTGTGGGAAGAAGGTGTCTGCTCCCCAAACAACCATTGGGCATCTTGGAGCCCTGCTTCCCAGGAGAGGGCCGGACATTGCCTGTTATGGGAAGTAGAGACTAAAGCTTAGTCTTGCTTTGCTTTGCTTTGCTTTGCTTCATCCGCGCGGCCTTGCCTTTCTCTATTTGCTTATTAAACTGCCTCTACCAAAAACCACAGGCTGCTTTCATCTCGTTCTCTTCTCTCTTGTCATGTCATGGGAGGTGTGAGGTGAGGACATGATATAGAACCTTGGTGGGTACCTGGCACTCGGCTAAGGTCGACCCACCACATGGTGTAAAACCAGTTATGGAATTCCTACTCAGGATATTTGTTCTAACCAAAAACTCTGCTGAATATCTAAGTAATATTGCCTGCCTATGCAGAATCTGTCTTACAGTCTAATCAAAGAAGTAATCTATGACAGCTTGTCATAGGAGAATTAAAAATTCAGGACTGTAGTATTTGTGCTTCTTATTTTCTTTGTATCTGAACACAAACATTTGGCTAGGTTTTTATTGTTGGTAAACAGCTTCTCCTCTGTAGTTCTTCTTTGGAGAAAAAGAAGCTTTGTTGTAGTTATAACTTGACCTTTTCTTGCTTTAGCCATATCATTAAAGAATCTGGATGAAAATAATGATACTGCTGTTACCCAGCTTGGATCTATGCTTTTCACAAGACAAGTTTCTGGAGCAAGGTGAGGATCCTATGCATCTGAAAAAAATTGTATTTTATGAACTTGTGTAATATTTGTTCTGTACTAATTGTCTCATGATTACAGATTACATTCTGATAATAATGAGTCAGAGGGTAATACACCCTTCTTCATCACTTTTATCTACTAATAATGTCTACCTGCCTGAGTTAGCAATGAGGCCCTCTTTGTTAGCTTTGGTAGGCGAAACAGATAATCTATGCCCATTTAATTTAGTGTCATTATTCCCTAGTACCCCTTGGTTTCATTTAGTTTCCAGCTGTTGTCTGATCTTACAGTTAAGTTGTAAGCTGCTTAGGGAAGAGCTTTGTTTTGTTTATTGCAGCACAAATATGGTTGTGCTGGATGTCAGGGGAATAAGCTTTTAATACCCTGCATCGCTTTTTGTCATATGGAAGAAAATCCCACTTTCTGGAACTAGTTGTGTTTTAAAAACATTTTTTTTTTAAAATCAACAACCTGAGCCAGTCTGAGCTGAATTTATTCTTAGAGACACTGGTATGTGGAAATGCAAGCCAAATAATTTTTTATGATTTTGGTTTAAAACTTTTAAACAAAGAGAATGATTTAAAATTTGTTTTGGCAGGATTCCTTAATCTGAATATTACTGCTGCCATGCTATCTTCTGCCATAGACTTAATGTCATTTTTTTGTAGCAGAGCTGAATGTTTCCCCATCAGAAGGTATGCTTCATTAGCTTAGATTATTCCACTTCTTGCACAGATGAATGACAGTAAATCTATATGTACTGTAGTTAGATGCTCTTTTTAATTTGCCTGTTCTAACCTTGGCTTGTCCTGCAATTTCAGCCATCTTTGGCTGACATGATTCAAGAGGTTCATTTTCTAAAGTTAAAACTCTCCAATTCTTTGCCTGATATAAAGATTTCAGGTTTTTCCTTCTTTTATGTAAAGAAGTAGTATATACACAGTTTGACCTAGCATTTCAACAGATTTTAAATGTTATGCTTGTGCTGAATGTCATTAGTGGTAGGAATAGCAACTTCCGACTTAAGTAGCATATAGGCTTTTGCATAACCTGTGGTCAGAGCACTTGGACAGAGAAAGAATCTGCTAATCCTAGTGGTATTTGTCTAAATGCAGTTTTTTATGAACAACAGAGAATGTCTCTATAGAGGCAGTAAATTCTTATAAATTGATTGGTGTTAACTGTTTTGTAGGTTTTAACTATAGCCACAAAGCAAGCTGTTCCTTTAACAAGTAAGGATGTGGATTAGGGTCTTGATTTATCAGGGAATGGATATGTACTGAAAGTACTGAGAAATAGAGTATAATAGGTAGAGGTTCTTAGTATGAGGAAGAAGTGGTGGAAAAAATCATTCCCTCCTTGTAGGGGATACTATAAGGTTAACATTATAGGAGAGGGGAAAAGGGCAATGCCTTAGAGAGGAAGGAATGGGAGGAAATTGGGATCCTGAGCCCTCTGCATCACTTGAACCCACACGTTTTGGTTCTGCAACACACCATGCACTAAGGCTGCTGTCATTATTCCAGGGGGAACTCAGGGGTTGCCTAAGGAGGGGTGAACTGACCCAGGGCAGAAACAGAGCAGGTCAGATAGTTAGGGTTTGTTATGGAATAGAAAAGTTGACTGCAGACATCTTTCCCCCGACACTGAAAAGTTCATAAATACTAGTAGTAAAGATCTTAACAATTTAACTAAAGAAGGGAAGGGAAATACACATACGCACACAGATTTGAGTAAGTTGGGATCTGCTACTACTGTCACTCATAGTGATGCTTGGGCACTAACTTGGAGAATGCCTGATGTAAGCCTGCTTACATGAACTTGTTTAGAGTTAGCATATATTACACTCTATGGGAATTTGTGTAAGTGTGTTTATCATAGGATATCACATAAAATATCCAAGGCATATTTAACAAAACCACGATTTTTGTTTGTTTGTTTCAGAGTTGTTCCCTGTGGGTCTGTACAGACAGTGAATAACTACACTTTTAAAGGCTTTATGTCACATGCAAATGACTATCCCTGTGCTTACCTCAATGCTGCCTCAGCCATTGGAATAAAAAAGCAAGATGTAGATGTATTCCTAAAAAGACTCGACAAGTGTTTGAAGACTTCTAGAAAAGAAGCAAAGAAAGAAAAAAGCATAAATGAAATAAATAATTCTAATACAGGCACAGAGCAACTTGAAGACTAGAAGATGCAGATTTATTAACACAGGAAGATATACTTTTGTATGGAATGTATCAGATTTGTATTTAGTTAGCATTTTGAATCTGCAGTGCAGAAAATTTATTCCTGATCTGAAAACACCAACATCAAAAAGTTGGATGAAATTCAGCTTTAAAAAAAGTAGGTGATACTCTCCAATACAGAGGGATAGACATAAGTTTTTTGCAGTATATAAATGCACTTAGTATCTGCCAAAGTAAAGCTTAAAGCTTTACATTCATAAAGACCTTTAGCTGGCCTTTCAGTGTGTTGGTTACTATTTGGACCAGTGTTCAGCAAATCATAGAATACTTATTCACATGTTTTTAATTAACAAAATTTTCTGTGGCAGTGATTGAATTTCTTCCTAAGTTTAGACCATCCAGCAAGAAGTGTATCCCTGATCTCAAAATCTTTTGTTTCTCATCAGGATGCTTGCCACTTTTCATTTCTTTATGCAGATTTAGTTAAGTATTGGGAATAGCCCTTACTTAAAAATGTATGAAGAAATGATTGAGTTTGAATAGTGTTTTTCAAGTGTTCTCACCTCTCATGAACTGTCTAGAGCAAAGCCACAATGTATTTTTAGTTCATTGTTGTTGAAACTTACAGACTTCTGTTTCTGAAGTCTTTTGCCATTGGCACTGTTGTTTCTGTGGCTGTGTGCAGTTGCTGATTTGAACTCATTAAGTAAACAATAGATTCAGAGACTGTTTCTGAAACAAAGGTTCCATATCACCGAAGTGACAATGCTGTAGGTTGCAGAACTTTTACTTAATTATTCCTAAATGCAATTACTACATTGTATGTAGTTTTTATGTCATTTACCATTCAAAGTGAGCTTAATGTTCAAAGACATTTTCTTTGTCTGTTTGTAGTGTAGTAATACTTGGGACACCACAATTAATGAGTTCTAAATGTTAGGAGATAGTCTAGCTACTCTGGTGGGATCTGAGACCCGTATCCTTCAGAGCTCTCTGTAAATTTCTTGATCAAAACAGTGGTGCTTTTAAAAGGATTGTCTATCCAGCATGTTCGAATGAATTGATACAAGAGGTGATGTTAATATGTGGAAGTTAAGAGTATGCTAATCATCAAGTAGGTGCTCTCACTTAGCAAGGTCCATTGTATCTTAAGCTTAAATTGAACTGCAGCTTCTACATTGTTATTGCTACAGTTACACGTTAGATTGATTAAAGCTTGTGAAGATACGGCTCCCTGGACTACAGTCACAGTTGTTATTTGCTGTGCAAACACATCCTAGGAGGAATGTAATATAAAACTTGGCGACTGAGTCCTTGTGGCTATAAGGAGATGTAAATTTATTTTCTTTCGCTCTTTCTGTCCTCTCCTCCCCCCACACCTTTTTTTATATTGAGATCGTGATATACCCCAGTTTTTCCAGTCAGTAAAGCTCTTCCACAAGCTTGGGAGACAAAACTCTGCATCTCACTGCCTAAATATTCAGTATATTGGAGCAGCCAGTGAAAACCACAAGGTCTTATATATATATACACACCTTTCTTCCTATTTTTCAATATTGTTGTTGTTGTTCCATGCCTGAATGAGTGTAAATTATTGATTTTGATGACTAGTCACATAATGCAAACATTAGAACTATTGTTACCTGAGTCAAGGGAGGTGCACGGTAGCAGCTAAAATAAGCATTTGATGAATAATATCCTGAAACTAAATAAAGAAAGCAGCAGTTGCCTTCTCCGAGAGGAAGAAACCTCTACCTTCTATGCTGTCATAATAGTCTGCTGCAAATAATTCACTCACTTCTACTACAGACTGAACTACTAGTGCTTTTCCTGTCTTCAAAATGTTTCCCATTTGAAATCAAAGCTGAAAATGTCAACAAATCTCTATGAACAAGTATCCAGGGAAAGAATTAAGTGATTTGTTCTCATTTTTGTTAGCCTTTTTTTAAATTTGAAGAGAAAAAAACCCAAAACAAACAAACAAAAAAACCCAAAACATTTTAAGGTGATGGGTTTAATTGAATAATATCACCATGTTTTGAATTTGTGTGTCTCTTTGCAAATCTTAGTGATGCCACCTAAAGCCAGGAATTTTAAAAGTATTTTGAGAAATGTACCCCCTCGTGTATAAGGTCTTGAACTAAATATTTGTGTTATGTCGCTTTGGTAAGCTGGTGCACTGATTTTCACAGAATCACAGAATATTAGTGGTTGGAAAGGACCTCTCAGATGACCGAGTCCAACCAATAAATAAATAAATCACACCCACCTCTACATGCCTCTACTAGAGCATGTCCTAGAGCACCATGTCTACACATTTCTTAAATACCTCCAGGGATGGTGACTCAACCACCTCCCTGGGAAGGCTGTACCAGTGCCTCACCACTCTTTCTGTAAAGAATTTCTTCCTAATGTCAATCTAATCCCACCCTGGCACAACTTCCNTGCAAACTTACTGAGGGTGCTCTCAATCCCCTTGTCCAGGCGATCAATAAAGATGCCAAACAAGACTTGTCCTGAAACTGAGCCCTGAGGGACACCACTGGTGACTGGCAGCCACCTAGATTTCACTCCATTAATCACAACTTTCTGGGAGTTTGCTTCCTTTGTCCCCTTAAATGTTTTCAGTTAATATTACGTTTTTTAGAAATAGAAATATTATATAATGTTATTGTAAGTATAATGAAATTTTAAGTAATTTGAATGACAGTATACTTTCAAGTAAATGGAGAAGAACCAGTTATTTAGGAGATTCAGTGGACAAATGTATTTTTCAAGGAAGAGCATAAATCATTTATTTTCTAGTCACTTAACACCTATAATAAAACAGTGAAATAATACTGGAATTACAACCATGATCAGCATGTTTATTTCCTTTGTATAATAAGATATGGAGAGATTTCATAGCTGTAGTCAGTCTTGACCACTGATAGTAGTACTGTGAAAGACAATAACAGCTTGAGTACAGGTTTGTCAACATATATGTAGTAAATAAAATATATTAACAATATTTGCCTTCTATGAAGATCTAAGATTGTACAGTGAAGTAAGAAGCTTCTTAATTTAACTGCAGCCCTCTTCCTAATCTCTACATAGGTGTATGTCACTAAAGGCTTTCACATACCTCAAAAATCTGCAAGAGCCAACTTCCTATCTCCATGATCTTTGTACCGGTGAGACATCTAGGAGGACTATCTAGGCTTTAGAACATATTTGAGGTTCATACAGCAAGTATCCTTAGTAGAAGCAGCAAGAATAGATGCCCATTTAGTACAGCTATCTCACAGCTACTATTTCATGTAGCCCCCTGTCTTTGTCATCTTCTAGGTCAAAGCATGTGATTACCAGCTGTGAAATAGAAATGGGCAAGCATTTGAAATATTCCAGAAGAGCTGAGGATTCAGAAAGAGAAATTCAGGAGGTTAGCATTCTTGCTACCTGGTCTGCTGCTCTGCCAAAAGCAAAGGTGATCTGTCTGCTTGGAAGCTTCTGCAATTCATACAACGTACTAACAAATACTGAAACTGAGGTGTGTTTCAGCATTGCAGGTATGAAAAACAGTGTCTGTAGAGCTCCATGTTTGCCATTCTGCTTTTGCAGAACATATATTCTATGAATACCTGCTCCTCAAGACAGCAGCATTTGGCAGCAGGACAGGGTATGTCACTGGGCAGAGACCCCTCAGACTGATGCAGTTTGAATCACCAAGTGACTTTCCTTCCTTATGGTGCCTGTAACTGTTTCTTTCCCTCTGATACTACATCTTATGCTATATAGCTGTATATAGGTGCGAGAAATGAAGGAGCAGATGGACTTGCCTTATAAAAATAGCGCTGGGATAGTATAGTGAAAGCAAACTGACACTGAATGACCCATCTCACAGGCCCACCCCCAGTTTACTTCTTTTGTAGTATCTGAGATAATGAACCAAACAAAGGACTATTAGAGCAATAATACTGCCTTTTCACACTTGGTTCATAATGATTGCCTAAGATACAAAGCAAATAAAATCTACCAGATGCAGCAAATTCTCTTGAGCCTAAGAAAGCAAAATTGTAATGTTGCAAATGTAAATGCTGGCATTGCAGCTTAATACACATACAAACCGAGCAATCTATATTGTGTGATCATCATTTTTTAAGAAAGGCTGGAGCCCAGAGACTAGCAAATGTTCTCATCTGCAGTGTATCAGCAGTTCTCAGTCTTCAGCTGCTGTATAGATAATAATTCTAATTGAAGAATCATTACATGAATCCATATGTGAATGATAGATGGGCTATAGCCTTTTGTTCATGATGTTTTAAAAACTGAGTTGCTGTTTTCACTTTTATAAGGGGTGATTAGATTGCCTTTTTTTTTTTCTTTTTTTTTAATGCAACATTTTAATCAACCTGGCCTGACAGGATTTGGAATCTAAAGGAAAAACAATTTCTGTAGCTGACATTTTTTTTTAAACAATAGATATTTAAAGGCTTGAATTGGTTACAAAGTGACTCTCTGCAGAGAAAACCTTTGTTCAAATGTTTTTAATTCTGAAACCAGTGCTTGAAAAATTGTGCTCTATGTGCTCTGTAGTAATTGCTTTTCATGTATTACAATTTTTTCCCTCAACGATAACAGCATACACTTTAGTGCAGTTTAAGAATTCTTTTTAAAAATTGTAGTTAAAAAGGCATTTGCTCTGCCACTCATCAAGCATCTGTCATATCAAAGAACTAGTAATATATTTATCTTTATGGATAAGCTTCACTGTTCTGGACCAAGTTCAGTGTAACTGGACCAAGCTTTCAATACTCCTTTGGGGATCCTAAAGTCAAGTTCATGATCTAATTAAGATTGGTGAGATAATTATATCTGCTGCTGAACAGGAGTCTTTCATCATTCCACATTTCAACTAAATTCTTTAGTGTGGCATCAAAGCTGATCCAGTTCAGAAGCTGAATTGCTTTCTTAATGTGGATGGTGAAATTTAATTTGCCTTTAGATCCTGGATTCAAATCCAGGCTGACTCGGCTATAGCAAAATTATAACTGCTTTTTTTTTTAATCTAATGTGAATAGAAAGAATACAGTAGTTTCAACTGGGTGCTACCTTCTTATTCTCAAGGAGCTGCAAACATCTGGCTGCCATCTTACACTTAACTGCTCTTTGGAGGTAGGGGAGAAGTTGGTCTTGTACAAATAACATGACAGCAAGAGATGTGTGCATTATCTTTCTCTAGGCATCCCAAGTATGAACACACTACTTTATTGGAAATTCAAAACCAACGTGTAGTGTTTCTACTGATCGTTCTCTCCAAAAGCCATTTCTCAGTTGTATTTCTTGTGATTGAAAGGTACCAGAGGAATACATGGTCAAAACACAGTGAAAAGGAAAAACATCTCCAACTTTTTGGGAAGTTTTCTAGATTGGTTATATGTATTTAGATTTTACTATGTATAAAGCTCATATTGCTATCTAAAACATTGAAAAAATGTTTGCAGTCATCCCCATCCCTTACCTAAAATGAATTTAGTGGAGCAGGGTGTGCCGCTCCAGCACTGCAGCTGATGGATCACTTACACAGCTACAAAGTCTGGCTGCAGAAGGAGGAATCAGTGCCCAAGCAGGGGTAAACATTGCCACTTTGCTTTGCTCTTCAGTTGCCAAGCAGATGTGACGAGTAGAACTAGTTTGCAGTCACAAATACTGTTGAGCAGTTAGTTAATCCTGTAACTAGTCTTTTTGGAGCCTGAGGAACTGCAGGTGGAAAGAGTAGTTAGTTTGTTCTGTAGGATGTTACAGGAGGAATGTAGTTATTGAGGGAAGAACAATCTGTCAAATGTAACGAAAGAGAAAAAAAACCCTGCAACATATTGTATAAGCTTTTGATTAAATACAAGTTGTTTTACTAGCCTCATCATTTTCTTTTGGTTCTCTCTGCAATGAAGCTATAATGCAGATTCTGGCTTCTGATTCTATAGAGTATTTCAACAGTGGCAGAGGAATTGCAAATGGCTTAGTAGGTAGAGGGGCCTGGGATACAGCTAAAAATACATTTTTAAATAGAAGATGAGGAAAGTGTCTAGGAAGTATATAAAAATAGAAATAGCCTGAAATACTTGCTGTGCAGCTGAGGACGTAGTGAGTCTCCAGCAAGATCTGAGTATGCATAGTAATGTCTTGCACAGTGCAAGCAGCAGAGGATACTGCCAGAATACAGCTCCCATTTCATCACAGAACTAGCCTGCTGTCTAATAGTATTAATTTCTAGTACTCTGTTCTCCGCTCACCCTTGCCTCACTGGGGTGGGGCTTTGGGGTGGGGTTTTTTTTAGCAGACTCTGCTCCTGTGCATCAGGAAAAGATGGAGAGTGTGGAAGGGTACTTACTGTATTGCTATACCCACTGATGCAGAACTTCATATACAAGAAGTCAGCTGGAGCACACAAAGGCAGCAGATGCCAAATGCACATGCCGCTAGCTTTTTTTGTTGAAAGGCTTATAATCAGTAAATGGATTTGAATATAAAAATATTTTTAAATAATGATATAACTAATGCTATTAAAACTCAGGCTTGTATTCCATGCAGATGGCACAAACTGTCACGCTCTGGTTTTGCCTTCGGTTTTGTTTAGAAAAAAATGCAGCTGAATGTGAAATCTGTGTCAGGGCAGCACTTCAGGTTTCAGAAAAGATGCACACCATGTCTTGTCAGCCCCACACAGTTCCTCTCCCCTCTCTGAAGGCATGCTTAAGAGTTTCAGCCTCATAGGCTCCAAGACCTGTCGAAAGATATTTCTTAGTGACTGTGTCTTCAGAAAGAATCTCTTGTGGGCGCAGGAGGTTTTTATAGGCTGCATATACTCTTCACAGTGCCTTGTTGTGACTTTACAAGGCCTGTCTGGATCCATGTGCTCATTTACAGATAAATCATTTTTGCTCTCTTCACGCTGAGATGGGCAGGAAAAATGCCTCTGTTTCTTATACACGTCGATATTAAAAGTTGCAGTGAGTGAAACCCTTCTGCTGCCTTCAGCAATGATGTTAAGGCATGTGCAGACTTGCTAGTGGAGTGGAGCAGGGCTAAGGGTGTTTGAGCTGCAGTAATGGTACACCTTATGTTCCAAATGATGAAATGTTGTTGCCTGGCCAAGTGAGGCAGGGGCTGCAAGCCCTTCTGCAGGTTTAAGCTAGGCTGAAGTGAACTCTGTAGCTGGCCTTGGGTTATTTGGCCTGTTGATCCAGAAAGGATTTGTGTTTTCTCTTTTCTAGATGAAATGGTTCTGCATCAGGCTCAGGAAGAAGAGGCATTAACAATGTGTTTTTGTCGTGGAAGCAAGTAGCTGTGACTCATAGGGCTCCTGGGGCACCGCTTGGCAGAGTTAAAAGATGCTGGTTTTCTTTAGTCACTATATTTCTGAGTCTTCCTGTTCACTTCATTCTTGTATAAGCCACTCTTCCTGCATTTCTAAGCCCTAATTTTCCACTACCTTGCACTTTCTGTAGATTTTTGTTATCTGTGCAAGTCGTGGTAAAACTCAGCTCTTTCAATGTGAGAGCATTTAGCATATATGCTGCATTTACTTGGCAGAAGCATGGAAGGCCGTAACAGGGGCAAGGCAGTGGGGAATCAAGCCAGTTGTTTACATCTTCCTCCAAAGAACTGGTAGGTCAAACATCCTTCTCCTGTCCACAATACTCTGCCATTAACAGCTGTTACTGAATGTTAGCGCATCATATCTTTTTCCCCTTGAGGCTGAGCACATTATCTCTACAACACTCCAGCACCTTGCTGGGAACATGCCACAAGTCTGTTTTCAGAGTGTTTTGTTAATGCTAGTGACCTTGGTGGTGTGACCACAACACCTGCTTTACCTGATAAGATCATTAATTTTTTTTTTTCTTTGCAGCCTTTATGTTGAGCGTAAGCAAATCTTCATTTGTACCTGGAAAACATTGCCCAAACATCAGTTTACTGGAGCACTGACCTGTAACTCCCAGTATTTTTTAAGGTGTTAAAGAGGCAATTAGAAGAAATCACTTTGATAAAAGTGGAATGAACACAAGCCTCTTGTTAGCTGCCACAAGCCTCTTGTTAGCTGCAATGGAGCAAGACGGTATTGGAATCAATTGAGCAGCTTTTCAGCTGTCACTCTGCTGCAGCAGCAGCTGTCTGTCAGTCGAGGTGACAGCGGAGAGCTGATCTATACTCTTCTCTGAACTAGAGAGATAAGCTGCATATGCACAATGAATGTGTTCTCAAAATAAACACATCAGGAAGAGCAGTGTATTTTTTTAATGATAAATCTTCTTGCCCTTCTAATAGTTCTTCTTCCTCCTCCTTTGTTAGTTTACCAGGTTACTGTCACCCTCTGCCTTTTCTTTTACAGAGGCTGTTTGTTCTTCTACCTTTTGCCTTAGGGGTTTGTTTTTCTGCATGCTGCTGCTTTGTATTTCTGTGGCTGCGTGCACCATCTACATCCCACCTTCAGTAAAGGTGGGACCCGTCTGTCGAGGAGATGCAGGCGGTGCAGTCTCCTGGGCCAGCGTGACCATGGCTTGCAGCACCACAGCTGCAGCTGGTGCCTGTAAAGTGCTGAACAGAGTTGCTTGGAGAAGGTTTAAATAGGTCTGAAACTCACTGTGGACTAGAGGGACTGTAACTCCAGAGCTCATCAAGGGGCTAGCCCTCCTTCAAGCTTTTACCCATCCTTTGTGCAGGCGGGACTCCAGGGTTTTTGTATTTGCTTGTGCTTCTTTATTGATCAGGCATGAGTTTATTAAATGATAAGGTGGCTTCAACCTTCCCCTCCCCACTGTTTGCTCCAGTTTTGCTATTCTTCCATCACAGTGCTGACATTATTTGCAGGTACAGGACAGTCCTGCAGCTCTTCTCTGTCTTCCTCACCCATTTGCTGGATGTAAAGAAACAGATTTCTTTGGCAGAAATTCTGTGCTATGGGTCTTGCTACATGGCTCCATGCACAACTATATCCTGGTCATGTGTCCTGCCTAATAGGGCCCTCCAAAAAGACNGCCACAGGAGACCCCAAGTGATTTTCAGACTGTGCCTGAAAAAGACCAGTAGAAACTAGCAAAGGCACAAAAAGGGAAAAAGCTGATGTCAGAGAAACTTTTACTCATACAAAAAACTCTTAGATATTTTCAAAATTCAGTTTCATTCTTTATTTTGTGATCTTGGTTGTAAAACACTTGCGTGTATTTTTTAGTTTTGCCTGAGGTCTGTGAGATGGAACTGAGTAAGTATCCTTCCCTTTTTACAGGCAAGAAAACAGGCAGAAGGAGGATTACCTCTGAGTGACAGTTGTCTTTTCTCTAGCAGTGCTGGCTGATGCTAGTTATTCACTTTGGTTCTGTCTCAGAAAGCCCCAAGTAGGAGGTCAAAGTCTGATGCCTGAGAGAGGTAGCTCAGGACACGTGCTGTCCCTGGCCTTGCATCTCTCTCTTTAAGCTGCAGATTACCTCAACTCTCCAGTTTTAACTGTTTTCTACTTAAACAAGGATACATACATTTTTGCCCTAATAAGGTTTGCTATAGAATTCACGAGACCAAATACCACATGATGGCATATATGGGGGTAAAATCAGCAGCACCCATTTTCTAGGCTAGTGATTTTGACTAGCTAGCTCCTTTGATGATTTCAAAGGGCCTAAGATAAAAGGAGCTTAGAAAATACAAAGACCTCTAATTTCCTTCCAGAGGTAGAGTAGAGGAGCAGGGAAGCAACACTGAGCCATCACCATTTCTATAGCTCACTGAATATGCACTGCCAGAAAAATGTCAGTTTTCAGGCCTGTCAACAGCTATTTTTCTTAAGTATTTGAAGTACCTCAGCAATGATAGCTATATAGCCTCTTGCACACTGACAATCCTACCTTTGAAGTCTATGGCTTTAAGAAAATTTAATACAGCTTACTTAAAGTTAAGCAAATAACTTATCCACATGCAATAGAAGTCTGATCTGGTCATATTATAAAACTTCTGGGTTTTTTTAGCTGTTACTTACAGCTTTCCAAGAAACAATGTGTCTAAATATTTTTTTGACAGCAAAAATTTCAGCACTTATCAGTTAGTTGGAAACATGAATTCTCTTTCTAGTTCTACCTCAGAGTAGGTCTTTTTCTTTGAATTTTAACAGATAGGGAGCACAGAACATCAGCAGCATATGCTGCATCCTATACACAGAGATTTGGGTTGTTTTCTGATGAGGTTATAATTTCTGTCCAAACTTAAGACATTGCTGAGCTCTGCTTTCAATTTTACTGCAATGTCTCAACAATAAAATAAATAGAAGGCATATAAAAATACTTCAAGTAAAAAATTAATAAAACTTGTCATTTCTAAGACATATTTCTAAAGAGAGCCTAATAATTTCCCTTATTTTTTTTAGTAAAAATAGGTGCCATAAATTCTGATCACCTAAACCACACCTAATCCACACCTACACAAATTTTGCCTTATGATTTTACATTTTACATTAATGTGTTCAGTACATAAATACCTTTCCCAGATTTTTGTGATAGTTAATAGACATTACAACTGCCTTCGGAAATACCAAACATGAAAAAATGAAGGCACTTTTCCCTGTAAGTAACATAAATGTGTGGTAGAGAGAGACATAAACTACATTCTGCATTTCAGGCCAGCTTGTGTCTGTGTGAGGGTGGGAACATCAGGAGGTTACTGATCACTGCCACACAGCTGGGCCAAGCACAAGCAGGTTCCAGCAGAATTGTTTGCTCTTGCCTGAGCCCTTTGTTTAACTGGTTGTTAAATGCAAGAAAGAGAACCAAGGCATGAGATAAAACAATGCTGTTTGGAAAGGCCTGTGAAAAAATCCAACTCTATGTTAATAGAGCTTGCAGGAGCGAGGCCTGATCCTACTGGCTGTTGACAACCAGCACATGAACTGCAGGGAAAGCTGAGGCTCTCGCTGGTGCTTGGCATCAGCCCGAGCAACAACCACAACTCCTGATGGACCTTAGTCAAGTCTCTTCACATAGGCTTTTCTCACTAATGTTTAACCTCTCTGAACTACAGACAAGCCTGCTTCCTCTAAGTGTAGGTTTCTAGCTAACAGGCTAGCAATGAAACAAAAAAGGCCACAACAGCCCACTAAAGAAAAAACCCAAACAAGCAAGCAAACAAAAAAAGAGGCAAATAGAAGGTGGATACAGAGAATAGACAAATTAATGCATTTGAATTGTAGGCTTACTAGGGCACAAACTGTATTGCTTCATGTCCAAGTTACATGTGCCATTCAGCATTCCTGTAACAATGACAAGTGCTAACTAAAAGCCTCCAGAACAACCCAAGAAATCCTAGTTTATTTCTGAACAGCTCCTCAGAGCACAGATTTTATGATGGATGGCACCTTACTTGAAATCTCTTTTCCCAAAAAGCACAAGACTGCCAATATTTGTATGCTTTACTCACACAGGTCAGCAAATATAATGGGCAAATATGCAGAGCAAAATGCATTTTGATTGATTAGACGGGCTTTGGAGAGAAGGCACCAAGTTCTTTATTACAGATATTTATCTTGTAGTCTTTTCCACTCTGCTGCTTGTTAGAGTATACAGAGTTTTTTGCATGTATTTCTAAATACTAACAAGTGTAGGACACATGGGAAAGACTATTCAGTGGATTTTCTCTTATTTTAATTGAAACAAGGTCAGATGTAATGCTGGCCTGATCATATCTTGTTAATCTCAAACCTATGTAGTTTCCAAGTACTCAGGTCATTATTGAGAAGCAACCATAACTATGTCACAAGAAGTGCAACTAAGAATCTCATCTTTGTAAATATTTCAAATGTCTGTTCTAAAAACAAACATCATAGTAGAAACGGCTTTTCTCTTTTGTCTGCATAAGTGCATATTCACCAGCATTTTCCCATCTAAAATGGTCATCCGTAGCTGGTGCTATTTCCAAATCCAGTACATGGTTCTTCTTGTTTGTTCCTCATGCAAATTCTCCTGTGTGCCTCATCTTCCTAGCAGATCTTCCTCAAAATCAGTTTTTGATAAATGTGAAATTCCCAACTGATTAATCGCATCTTTTCGTATTCCTTCTTTGCTGCTATGACCTTTATCCACTCTTTCATGCTGGTCTTTGGGTTTTCCCCACGCTCCAGTTGGTTGCAGTCAACTGTCAAGCAGGAACTTCTGGGAATGTGATTCCTGTGCCCAGAGCTTTTGGCTGCACTCCTGAAGAGCTTGTCTTTGTCTTTGTTCAAATTTCTTTGATCTTCACTGTATTTTTCCATCCTTTCTGGAAATGGGTCTTCACATTTCTCCAAAATAAATAAGTTTCACTCAAACTCATCTTAAAAACTTCTTTAATATTCTGCTTTTGAAAGTGGAAGGGAAAGTGAAACAAAGAGGTCATACAAATATAATGCAAAGTCAGTTGAATGGTGTGGAATAACTCTGGTGATTTCAGTGTTTTATCTTAAGCGAGAATTTTCTTTATAGCTCATTGGTTCAGAATTCAAACTTATAGGTGTTTTCTGTGTTCAGTGACTGTCTGATTCAGAACAATATTCTGTTACTCCAGCTAGCAGAGGTTGCAGTTCTAATTCTCCCAATGCAAGTAATGACATTAGATTTGCATCAATGGGGAGAACCAGGCTTGCTGCTATTCAGCTGTCAGCATTGTAGATTATGTTGTCCTGAGCCCTGTGCAGAGCCAAGAAGTGCCAGTGACTGAAGGGCCAGAGAGGGACTGCATGAGTCAAGCCTCCACACTTGAGATCAGCATGCCTCTTTTTGTAGCTGTGATACTCAGGGTACATACCTGCATTTGTAATGGCTTTGCTAGGCCTCTTTTGTTTCTGCATCTACTTTGAATTTAAGTATGCTTGATCTGGAGCCCTGAGTCTTGGGCAGTTTTGGGCATGAACACCTTTTGAAATTTGGACTTGCCAGAGTGAGGCAACAACTACGTTGTTTGAGAGGTGGCTACCTCACTACTGAAAACCATGTTCTGTAGACAGTGCTCAAATTTCCAAGCTATACAGCCTGCTTGACTTCAGATGTAATCATCCTCTGAAAGATCAAGGCACAAGAAGGATGTCTCAATCATTTGATCTAGCACCTCTACATCATGTTTTCCTTTTATTTTCCTCCAGCTTACCCTGAGTTAGCTGTTGTTATTGATCCATTCTCCTGCCTGTGGGAGTGAAGTCTTGTGTCCTTCTTCATGTGGCCTTCAAGCGTCGTCTGATACTTTGCTGAGGTTTCGATGTTCTGCACCTAGATCTTTTACAGAGAGCTATTGGCTTACCTTGCTAGCCTGTCTTATTTTCTTTAACAATTAGAATTCCTAACTGCAGCTTCTAATGTGTGTGCATTGTTCTAGATAAGATCTTGCTGACTCTGAGATTTCACAATTACAAAAAAAAAATTGTTACATTAGTATGATTTATGAGTATTGAAATGTAGACAAGGATCCTAGCAAGGGAAATAAGAATCTCATATGAGAAGAAGAGAAGCTGTTTAGATACACAATTGGAAAAACTGATGTTCTTGTTACAGCTCTGAAGAAACCAGATCAGGTTAACCGTATGATCCAAAACATAATGAGGTGTCTGCATTAATTTGAAAGACCTCAGTAAATCAGGTTAGTGTTCTGAAGGGTGAAACAGATGTCCTGAGCTTGAATATTCATCTTTGTCTCCAATAGGTTTTATACTAATCTAGCTGTGTATAGAATTGGCTGAAGCAACCATCTTTCACTTAGTATCAGCACCAGACACAGTATAAGACATATGTAAATTCACTGAAGAAACTGAATCACTTGGGAAGAGGAACTTTTCTGATCCTTGACTATAAATACACAGGAAAAGAAAAACACAGAAGTGAGCATGAAAGTCAGACCAACCCTAAATAAGCATCACCATAAGAAAAAGCCCAGAGAGGCAGGTTTGGAAATATGCTGCCTGGAAGAGACTTGATAGAAGCACAGAAACTCCTGTTTTTTAATCCCTCTGATGCCCAAAGGAATGAGGCTCAGAAGTTTTGTAAGAAACAGCATTGTATCAATTTCTCCTAAGCAGAGAAACTTGTAAGGCCTCCACATTTCTGGCCAGAACAGTCTTGGATTTCTTGTTTTTGCAGCTACTTCAGGATCAAGTTTTAAAACATTTTATGACAGCACCCTTTTTCCCCAAGTTTATTCCATTGTAACAGGCTTTTCTAGGGCTGGTACATACCACCACTCCTCTGCCAGGTAGGAGCAGATTTGAAGCTTTGCAGGTTGCTGCTCTGTAGGGCAAGAGACCTGTGCTGCAGGAGTACACTTTAAAAATGTATTTGCTTTACTTGCAGACACTGTAGATACAGACTGAAAACAGATTCAGGAAAATACTTAGTCAAATTGTGCACAACCAACAGCTCTTCATGATTTCTGCTGCACAGCCTCCAATACAGTCCAAGCCTTCTTTTTCTGGTGAATCACTGGCATGCACTTACCACTATGTGTTTAGTTGCTTATTTAACCTTTTTAGAGATTTAAGAGAACGAAGGTTAAAATAGATATGTGCAAAAGATTACTTAGTGCCGTTAAATTTAATGTCTTTTCTATTAATAGACAAGGCAATTTCTGTCTAAAATATTTTTGACTGATTTGTAGGCTATGGCAGCAAAAATACTTTTTTGTGTCTTTCTGTTGTTTCTGAGCTCAGAGGCTTTCTTTTATTCAGTTTTCTTTACTTTGTATTAGATGATTACAACATTTTTTTTCTTGGTTTTCCTGTTTCTCAGTATTCCCAGTAAAAACTCCAGCAATAAAAGACCAATAAAAGATAAATTCATACTTCAGCTGGGAATTTATTATGTATTTTTCATGCATTCCCAAATCCCCACCCCAAAAATCCACAAATAAGAAATCATGATTTAAAACAAGGGATCATAGCAGAAGGTACAGCTGATGGAATCTCCCAACCTTTACTCACATCGTTAGCCAAGTGGAAACAGTACTTGGAATTAGCTGCATAGGTGCTTATTTTCTGAGCTTCCTGTAAAAGTTGTTACATGCTCTGTTACTTTACTGTGGAATAACTAAACAACTCTATTTTTGCTCCAGTCTGTAAGTGCTGTTGGCATAGTCTTAGTGCTACTCATAAGACTATATGAGCCACACATGGAAGGCTCAGTACACATTACAAAATCGGAGTCTTAGAATGTCACTGTTAGACTTCAGAATCAACATCCTACATTTAAAAAGGTAGTTCTCTATTCCTACCTATTCATTCAAAGACAGAGGGCAGGCTGAGTGCTGTGCTCTTTCACCTGGGGAGAGGATGGGTGGGCAAGTGCCAGCAGCAACACCAGACACAGGCAGGCGAGAGGGGCTTAGGCCTTGCCTGCTTCTGCCTCTACCAGTGTAGCCAGTTTGACATAAAAGAGGTGCAAATGTTTAGTCCTCTCAAAGGACCATCAGAGTCTTCTCCTTACTTCCTTTGAGCAAGGCTAAGTATTTTGGCCAAACTTCACCCTCAGCCAGGGCAGGAGTCTTGTCCACAGAGGTGTAGGTGAGCACGGCGAGCAAGGTTTCAGTGTCCTGAATAGAGCCTACAGCACACACACGAAGGAAGATGTGGTCAGCTACTTTTCTCATCAGCAAGCCTCTGTCTTGCAGTTAACAGGCTCCAGCTAATCAATCCATAGGTTCCAAGGAGTTAAATGCAGATATAACTCTTCTTCTCATAGCAGGCTAGGGATCTGCGGGCAGGGTTCAGCCACAAGGCTAAAATCCCACTCAAGCAGAAATGTCACGTTATTTGCTTACTAAAACAACACTCCTATTACAAAGACATGTTAGGAGTGAAAATATGACAGCGTCTATTTTAGGTTGTCATTGATCTTTAATTTGCTGTGACCTGAAGGTTTTCTATGTAGTCAGTGCTTTTTGGCCAAAATATATGACTGCAGGGAAATGAGTAAATGAGTGCCAGAGATGTTCATTTTTTCCTATGAAAAGACTGAAATTGCTTTGTGTAAATGTGTGGAAAATGCTGATATTTTGTTTCTATAAATACTTCGCCTCCTGCGTGCTGTATTTCATTTGTGCTGTTTCCTAGGAGTATTTGGCTTCTTATCACTTTTACACAGGGTGCTGAATACAAATGAGCTACCATTTACCCAGCAACCAAGCTGTGGAGCATTTGTGACTGTTGTGCATTTCCTGAGCGAGAGTAAATACTGAATGAAGCAGATTACCCTGTAGCCTTGCAAAACACCAAGGATTATAAAACGTGCATTCAGTGGATAAATACACAGAGGAAAATGCACAGACGCTCTCTGTTTCTATATATAAGGACGTGTGTGTATATGAATATATCTGGGTGATGTAGAAAAACAAACCTGAAATAATCCATCATTTTTAATGAGAATTTAAATAGAGGGAAGGCAAAAAAAAATAGAAAATCAAAAGTTGTATTTCTTAGTGACATCAGCTACACCCAGGCTCCTTGTTTATTGGAGTCTATAAACAAGGCTCCATTAGCACAGGCTCATGCAATCACAGGATGATTCAGGTTGGCAGAAACCTCAGGAGGTCAATAGTCCAGCCTCTGCTCAGAGGAGGGCCAGCTCTGAGGTCAGAACAGGATGCTCAGGGCTTGATATAACTGTTCCTTGAAAACCTCAAGGATGGAAACTGCACAGCCTGTCAGGGCAGTTATCCCAATGTCTGATTGTCCTCCTAAGGAAAAGCTTTTCGCATGTATCCTATCTGAAACTCTCTTGTTTCATTATCTATTGCCTCTCATTCTCCTACCTTGCATCTCTCTGAGTGAAGAGCCTAACCCTGCCTCCTCAGTGACCTCCCTGTAGATGCTGGGGAGCTGCTGTTAGGTGCCCCCAGGATGGACAAGCTCAGCTCCCTCAGCCTCTCCTCACAAGGAAGTGTTCCAGCCCCTGGCCAACCTGGGGGCCCTCTGCTGAAGTCACCCAGCTGAATTCCCTCTTTCTTTTATCTGGGAGGAGCAAAATTGGACACAGGACTGCAAATGTGGTCTTGGCACTGCTGAGTAAAGGAGTTTAGTTACTCCCTTGGACCTCCTGGCCATACTGTTAGTACAGCTCTGGTTGCTCTTGACACAATTCTGCTGCTAGGGCACACAGCTGGCTCAAGCCCAGCTCAACACCAGAGGACTTGCAGAGGACTCTTCCTTACCAAGTGCAGAATGTGGCATTCATCCTTGTTGAATTTCAGGAGATGCCTGCTGACCCATTCCTCTAGCTTCCCCAGGTCCCTCTGGATGGCAGACCTGCCCTTGAGTATATTGACTGGTCCCCCCAGTTTGATATTGTCCATGAACCCGATCAGAGTGAACTCATGGTGTCTTTGATAAAGATGTTAAACTGGACAGATCTCAGCGACCAAAGGTAGGCAGACTGGCTTGTGTTCCCCAGGTTGTGTTTTTGGTCTTTTCCAAAGACAGGTGCAAGATTTGCCTTCCTTTCATTTCTGGGGACCTTTTTTCCTCTCCAAGACCTTTCAAAGGTGACACTGGCCGTAAAATAGGATCAGCCAGCACTGTGAGCAGCCATGGATGCAGCCCTTCTAGTCCCATGGACACCTATGGGCCAAGTTCTCTCCAGATCCTTGGCTTTATCCTTGGCCCCTGCTGGTCATCTCCTCCTTCAATCCTATCTTTAAGTGCTGAGGCCTGGTGTGAGGGTGGCAGCCAGGAAGTGCCAGGGCTGGTCCAGATAGGGTTTGTTGGAGCAAGGGGAGGAGTAAGCAGACTGAGGTAACTCCTGGTGCATTTTGGTAGTGGGGTGAACTGAGAGGGCAGGCTTCCTTTGCTGGCAAGGGAGCAGGCTAGGAGAGCCAAGAAGGAAAATTCAAATTTTGTCAAGAACATTTTGGGTGAAAAACCTGAACAGCTTTTAAAAAGCTTACTGAACAATGGCAGGAAACTTTCCTGAGTTGGGTAGTTAGCCATGGGCAAAGTGTCCTTGGAGTTACACACCTGAAGTCATTACCCAAGCCAGTTTTAGCTTTTGCTCACTCAAAACCCAATGAAGGACTTCGTGATGCTTTCAGAGGGGAACAGCAGCGTAAGCGCTGAGCTCCTCAGCACTCCCCATGCATGTGCCAGTTTGTAAATTGCTAAAATACATGCATGGATATGCCTGATCTTGTGACATGGAAGGTTTGTACTATCTGAAATTAATTTAAATGAGTCCTGCTCAACTGACATAGGTGATAGAGATGGACTTGACTATTTTATCCTTAGCTTAAGTTAAACTTTGGTCTGTGGTATAGTTTGCCAAATTAAGCAAACTGATGTTATGACTGGATTAGGTTGTATGTTGTAGTAAAATATAAATGTATTTTATAAATGTAAAATGTATTTTAACACATTGTAACATCATTGAACACAGAACATACTTGGTGAAAATACTACTTACACCCTGCAGGACAGCAGTTACCACACATGATTCTCATGGGACTGGGATAAGAGAAACTCTTGCATGGAAATTAGTATAAACAGGACCAAAGGAGCCTCCTTCCAACCCAGTACTCTCCACATGGGCAAGACAATTAGTAGGGCATCCAGCGACAAGCAACCCAACTTCAGATAGTTGCTTTGTGAAGAAAGAGCTGAAGAAGGAGCAGAAACATCTATTTCAGTATTTCAGTGTATAATTACTGCAGTGGAAACAGAGCAGGGCAGACTTACAAGAGAGAGAAAGGAGCAGGCAGAAGTTGGCAAGGTCCCTTACCCTTTGGTCAGCACTGCCCCTTCACACTTCCAGCAGCATTTAACACATGTAGGTTGCACAATGGACTGAAACCACATAGAAATTGGGAGGAAGATGACAAAAATCTAGCAAAAATGGCACTGAATGCTATAGTGCAAATACACCCAAGCGGCTCTGCATCTCTTTGGGTAATCTTGGACTGTTCTGCCTGACCTTCTTTGTTGACAAAATGGGGGTTGACTTTCCTGAAATTCATAAAATACCATAGCACTTTATAGCATAAACAAAACTGTGTCAGTTTAAATCTAACCAGTGTTTACAATCTCCAAGCTAAGCAGTATCTCTTGTGTGATGAACATTGTCTTTGGCATCATCTCTAATGTGCAGAAGCCAATTTGGAGTCATTTTCAGGGAAATTGGGACTGCAGAGAATTGGTCTTCTCCTAAAACTTAGTGACTGTTTGTTTCATGAGGGTGCTTTACCCAGCCAGCCTGGTGTGAATGGCAAGGTTTGAAGTAGTTCAGTGCACATGAAATCAATAAGCCGAATTGGGGTGAAATGGTCAAGGAACTGCAGTTGATCAAATGGCATTCAAATTTATTAGCTGGTTGTACTATTTGTCAGTAAACAGGTATATATATATACAAGGCAAAATCTAGCCTTCTGAATCTTAATAGTCCCCTGCCACGATTCCCACAAAGCCTGCTTTCCTTCTCCCACAACTTCCCTATCTCTTTTTGTGGGTTGTCTAAGGATTTATTTTCAAGTGTCTGTGCTTTTGAGGGATTGCTGGTTTCTGAGCTTTGGCCATACATGGAAAAAATATAGTAATTCTGTTTCACTGATTTCAATGGACATAATCCACCCACGAGTGGACTACTTTTTCTGTAGCCAATGCTATAGATGTTCTGTCCTTGAGATATAAAGAAATAATTTTACTTCCATTTACAAGTCTAATTTAGAAAGATTCTTTCTGAGTTTAAAGTGGAAAAAGAAAAGCTAAAATTTCATATTGGTCTGGAGTTTTTTGGTTTTGTTTTGGGTTTGGTTTTTTTTTTGAGGTTAGATGGTCAAATAGCATACCAAATTTCACATAGTGAAATGTAGACACCTGGCAAATATGAAAAACAATTTTTCTTGTAGAATTGTTGTCCTATCTATGGAGTTTTTCTTTTGCCTGTTTACCTAAAGAAATGAGACTTCTATTATTGTGCTCTCTGTTTGCATTTGGGTCTGTTTGCCAGAACCCTATGATAACTTTGAGCTCCTTTGGTTTGAACCACTTTGGAGAGAAGGACAGAGGATGCAGAGATCCTGCATTCCTACTGACAGCCAGGGGGACAAAGAGATGAGGGGCAGGCAAGGAGCACTCAGCCACCCCTCATTCTGCTCACCCTTCACAGCACCCAGTGCTTGGCAGCAGCCAGGTCCACCACATCCACAGTACTGCCAGCTGGAAGTGCTTCTGATTTCTTGCCCACCTGCCTGTACAGTGATGGGTCATGGGGCTGTTAGGTTTTATTCCATATATGATGCTAATGACCTTTTCTCAACAAGATTTTATTGCAGGGTAGGACCATAGGTGAAGCTATGTGTGAAAACCTCTGGGGCACACCAACTTGTTCTGCATGTTCCTCTTTCCATAATGACTCCTTTCCAGATCTGGGGTTTTAGAGGCATTGTGAATCCTTGTTTAGGGCCCTTTTGAAAAACATGAAAGCTAGGATGGTACACGTGACCAAGTCTTTTTTTGGTGTAGTGTGAATAACCACGCATGGCACGCAGCACACCTCTGGTGTAAGAGACTGGGCTGGTGAGTACGGTGCCACTGCAGAGGACTTGCCAACTGTCCAAAAGTAGGATTTGGAAAGCTGTTAATTTGTTCAATTTCTGAGAATATTTTTTAAAATAGTTTTCATAAAAGCCTATCTTGTAGTGCTGCATTTCAGCAAAGAAAACTGCTTTTGCACTTCTTTAAAGGAAAACTGCAGTAACATACCAGGTGTGTGATCTGGAGCAGAAATCTTCAAAAGTCAGAAGCAAAGGACATTTAATCCTGACCAAGCAGACTAAACATTTGCTATGAAAGCTGGAGAACGTTCAAGACAATAATAATGTACTCTGCATGTTGCAGTACATCTTCTCTTAGCAGTTGGGAGTCCGAAAAGGTCACATCAACTATGAGTGAAGAAAGAAAGGAAAACACTCAGCAAGATGAATATTGCTCAGAGCATTAATTTTCCCTTACCTTCTTCACAGCAGGGTCACAAGCAATTAAGAATCCTCATAGTGGGAACACTTCTACTGACATACTTTCCTCTCACCCATAATTTTTTTCAAATATCTTACTTGGGGCAGGTGGTCAGTCATGATTCAACAAAACTCATTTTTATTTGCAAATTAGCTGAGAAATTAATTTTTCTCAGAAAAAAGGTTGAAGTGTTCTTCTCTTCTATACTTCTTATTTTGTATGGAGTGAGCTGATCAGCATCTTTCTGTCCACTACTCTCCACTTTTGTCAAGGTACAGGAAAACATACAGTGAAAGCATTTATGTTAATATTTACTCAATAAAGGAGACGTTTATGAAGAAGAGATTGAGAAGCAAAAATAAGAACTTACAAGAAATACCTTCTGGATCTTGAAGAAGCAGAGCTGACAGCTTTCACATCAGGGTGTTTATTTTAATATTTCTGTGCTCCTAAATGTTCATCTGATTCTATTTCTTTTTGCAATTCAAGATAAATATGTGAGATTTTGGAAAAGAAAAAGAGTCATCATGTTAGCAGAAAAGACAGTGGTAACATAATGCATCAAAGTGACAATACATCAAGTCTGAGCCCTACTCACCTGAGAATCAGAATATTTTCCTTTTAACACCCACTTGGAGGATCACTGGCACTGTTGTACCTTTCTGTGCTGGGGTACATGCAATATCCCAGGGGACCTGTATGTTCTCCCCTGCACACTTGGCTATGGTGACTGTTTAATGACATGGCATATCCTTTGCACTTCATGTGTCTGTTCAGATTTTTATATCATACCCATTGACATGCTGTCTGAGTGCTTCTTTGCTTGTGTTACCCATTTGAAATACCATTTTATCTATGGCTATCTGATAGCACAATCATTCATATGCAGCTGACTGCATTCATTTGTGGCATGACTTAAATGGATCCACCTGTGAGTCTACATAAAAAATCACCTGAGCCTATGAGCTGGAATTTGAAGGAAAGCAACAGAATGCACATTTCAGTGTTACTTCTTGTTCTTTGGCATCATATTTCAATTCTTCTCAAAAAAGAGAGAGGGTTTCATTTTTGTGCAGAGCTACTCTATGGATACAACTGACATCACTTTTAAGAGTAGTAATTTTTTAATGTTCTTTTAAGGACATTTATATATGCGGATGTATATGAATATTTATACTTCTGCTCCCCCCTGCACACCTGTCTTCTGTCATGTGAATGTTCCAAAACAATTATTCATTTTTAATTTTAGCAAGACAGGGCCGTCTGCTGCATCCTGCTGGCACTCCAGGCTCTCTCCTCAGCCTCCAACGAAGCCCTCATTCCCCATACTGGCTCCCTCCTGTGCAGTATCCCAGCCCCACTGCACCTGCCTCTTGTTCCACCTCATCCTCCTATGACTTGTGAGGAAGGCTCCTTGACACCTCCAAGACCCCTGGAGAGGGTGATCTGTGCCTGGCATACCCTTGCTGAGTGGAGCAGGGCTGCTTATTGCCAAGCTGCACAGAACACTCCAGGTGGGAAGAGCAGAAGAAAATCCTCCTTCCTCTCCCCTGGGGAGGCAGGGTTGACTGCTAAATAGATTGCATTTAAATCAGTTAAACCAGAAAACACTTCAAAATTAATTGTGGTCAGTGATAGCAGGCAAATAGGTTTCCCTTTTGAAGTGTCCTGGGATTTTTAGAGGTCTGTGTGAAACATCTTAGCATGAGCAAAAGTTGCAGAACTGAGTTGCAGAACTGGGTTTCTAAACTCTTTGGGGTGAAATAGGTGTGTATCTTTTAGAGAAGGCGTTTTACATACCAATATGGCAATTTTAGACATTTCAGGCCTTGTAGTAATACCAAACCCTGAAAATATATTTCCTGACAGCATGTTGAGTGCCACTTTGAACGGATGGACACATCAAAGGCTTCCCAAAGTGGCATCCTTGGATGGCCACAGTAGCTGTGCTTCATGGAGAAATGTCTTGTCTGGTTCATGGGAATGCCACAACTTTGCTGCCATTTCAGGAAATTATTGTTTTGCCTTTTTATTTCATAGAATCCTAGAATATCTCAAATTGGAAAGGAACCATTAAGGATCAGCCAGTCCAGCTCCCTGTTCCTACCTAAAATTGAACTATATGACTAACAGTGTCATCCAGATGCTCCTTGAACTCTGAAGGGCTTGGTGCTGTATTCACTTTCATCGGGAACCTATTCTATGGCCAATTGCCCTCTCAGTGAAGAACCTTTTCCTAACATCCAATCTGAACTTCCGCTGATGCAGCTTCATTCCATTTTCTTGTGTCCTGTTGCTTGATCCAGGAAATCAGCGCCTCCCCCTCTGCTGCTCCTCCTGAGAAAGTTGTAAGCTGCAATGATGTCATCCCTCAGCCTTCTCTTCTCCAAGCTGAACAAGCCAAGTAAATCTCAGCTTCTTCTCCTAAGTCTTTCCCTTGAGGCCTTTCACCATCTTGGTCACTCTTCTCTGGACACGCTCTAATAGTTTGGTGTCCTTCTTATATATATTGAGGTGCTTTCGAGGGTTAGGGCTGGGCTGGCCACTGGGCAAAATGACAGATGTTGTCTATTAACCCAAAGGGGAAGAGAAAGGCAATAAGGGAGAGAGACTTACGAATTGGAAAAGAAAATTAAAACAGCTTTAATGAAACAATAAGAATAAAATAATGAAATATATACAAATATACACAAAACCAATATCGAACCCAACCCCCCTGATGGTAATTACATCACCACAGATGCTTCAGGGTAGGCAGTAGGAAAGTCCCAGACTGGACTCAGATGGGAACCAGATTCAGGAGCTGGATTTGGGAAGTGGATTCAGGAACACACAGATTGAGATCAGAGGCAGAAGAACAGACAGAGTCATCCTATGATGACAGATGATGGGAGGGTTTCACAGAAGTGTTAGAGATGCAAGAATCCACCACTATCACTGGGCAGTTTGTTCCAATGTCTAACCACTCTTTCTGTGAAGAAATTTTTCCTAATATCCAACCTAAACCTCCCATGATGCAATTTGGGGCCATTTCCTCTTGTCCTGTCTTGTCCTTGTTACCTGGGAGAAGAGATTGACCTCCACCTCACTACAACCTCCTTTCAAATAGTTGCAGAGAGTGAGAAGGTCTCCTCTGAGCCTCCTCTTCTCCAGACCAAACAATCTCAGTTCCCTCAGCTGTTCCTTGTAACATTTGTGCTCTAGACCCTTCACCAGCTTCCTTGTCCTTCTCTGGACACACTCCAGCAACTCAATGTCTTTCTTGTAATGAGAGACCCAAAACTGAATTCAGTATCTGAGGTGTGGCTTCACCAGTGCTGAGTACAGGGGAATGATCACTTCTTTGGTCCTGCTGGCCATACTATTTCACATACAAGCCAGGATGCTGTTGGCCTTCTTGACCACCTGGGCACACTGCTGGCTCATGTTCAGCTGGCTGCCAGCCAGTATCCCCTTTTTTGCCAGGCGCCTTTTCAGCCACTCTTCCCCATGAAGCATTTCACGGGGTTGTTGTGACCCAAGTGCAGGACCTGGCACTTGGCTTTGTTAAAACTCATCTCATTGGCCTTGGCCCATTGATCCAGCCTGTCCAGATTCCTCTGTAGAGCCTCCCCATCCTTGAGCAGATAAATGCTTCAAATCAACTTGGTGTTATCTGCAAACGTGAAATTGTACACATTTTCTTAAGATATATATGACACTATAAATGGAATAAGAATTTCCTAACAAAATTCAGGCTAGCTAGGAGGGCAATAACTCATCCTAGTGACAACACTCAACCACTAGCTGGGAGAAGTTGTACCATTTGAAGTCAGTTCTTAACCTCTGCATAAATAGACGCCCTGAAGTTCAGCGATTCTTCTGACACCCAAGTTTTTTTTTCTTTTTCTTGTTTTTGATGATTGTGCAAGGACATTCAAGAAAACAAACGATTTCTGGACCAGCAAGCATCACTCGGGAGTTAGAAGCGAGGGGCGCAGCCCAGGCGGTAGGCAGAGCTCGGTGCTGCACCCTCGGCCGCCTCGCACCGCCCCTCGCCCGGCGGCGGCGGGTCCCACCCCGGGGCGGTGCCGCGCTGATGTCAGGGCGCGGGAGAGGCGATGGGGAGCGGCCGCCGGCCGGTGGGCAGCTGTGCCGGTATGGCGGGCCCGCTGCGGCTGTCGGCTCTCAGCGCCGCCACCACCGCCACCACCATCACCATCGCTGTCGCGCTGCTGCTGCTTCTCCCTCCGCCCGCCGCTTCGCGGAGGCCACCGCGCTGCGGGCCGCCCTGCAGCTGCTGGCGGGAGTCGGCGCTGTGCGTGGGGGCGGCGGGGGCCCCGCGCAGCCTGCCCGCCGGCCTGGGCTCCTTGTGAGTTGAGGGGGTACGCGGTGCTGGGGTGGACCTGGGGGAAGAGAGAGGGGGTGTGGGGCTGTCCCGCCTGACGGGTGGCTGCTCTTTTTCCAGGAGCCTGGTAAACGGGACCTTCTCCGAAGTGAAGGACAGGATGTTTTCTCACCTGCCTTCCCTGCAGCTGCTGTAAGTATGGCACTGGAAACGACCACGGCCAGTTAGCACGTGGCTCGTTCCTTCAAAATAGGGTTAGGGGTGCCCTTTCAGAAAGAGAGGTGAGGGGTGAGCCCCCACCTTGTGCAGCCCTGCTGATGTAGCTCCTGTTTCATAACTGAGGGATGCATTTTCTGCTTATAAACCACTTCATAAAACAAGCATTTAGTTGCTCAAAGAGGACAAAGTGTTTCCAGATGCACTGAGTTCTTTATTTATACCCCCCACTCCCCCTAAATTTAAGCTTTAATAAGTTGAGGGCTTATTGAGTTTTCCACCTGGAGTTATATGGTGGCTCTCACTCATGCTCACTTTGTGCCCAGGAGTCTCGTGTTGGCTTTGGGATGCTGTGGGCAAGTGGAGGCTGCTGGGACACACCTCAGAGGAAAGCCTCTGCACGTGAGGCACTGGCATTGTCTGCAGCATGACTCTGTGTTTCGGCCTCTGACTTGGAAGGTGACACCTCAGATGTCTCCTGACCTGAGAGACCTGTAGGCAGGATAGTCCTCTGTCCCAAGCGCAGTGGTCCAGCTCCTGGTACTCTGCAGCCCTCTTTCCTTCTTGACCTCAGGCAAGTTGGTTGGTCATGCTGGTGTTGCTGTCAAGGTGTGTGGCTGTAGCTCCAGTAGCTTACCCAAACCTGCTTTAATTTGGCTGTCCTAAGAGGCAGTAGTGGTGAAGGTGCAGAGATACGGGATGTGGTAAAACTGTCCTGGGGAGCCCAGATATTTGTTTCTTCAGTAGCCAGCAGAGAAGCCATGCTATTATTACCTGTGCCCTGCCTGTAACATCCTATACCAAGTGGACCCTCCACATCTCCCCCTGTAAGGACTAGGTTACCCCACAAGCAAAGGGGTGCTGCAAAGAAAAATTTGGCAAGATGTGAGGCACAGCAGAAACTGAAGCTAAATGCTTGCCACAGAGCTAGACATCAAAATTGATCTTAGAAAGAGGTAGTCACTGGTGGTGTGATGGTGAGACTCCTCTCCTCAGGCATCCCGTCCTTGTTCCTAAAGGGCTATCTCACTATTTGAAGAGTGGCAGCACCCCATGGAAAATGCTGAGGAGAACTGGGCAAAGCAAGGGGTGGAGGCTTTCACCTTCTTTAACATGGCACCAGTCACAATCCCAAGCTTTTGTAGGACTTGGGGGCCAGCACAGAGCCCTGTGTAGAGGGCAGGAGAACTTTGCCCACCTGTGAACAGGGGCAAACAGCAGACTCATGCCAGCTGGGAAGGAAAGAGAAGAATCAAAGAGTGAGTTGAGAAGACACTGTGGGTGGAAAATTAGAGATAGAGGGAATCTGGCTTGGTTTGGACAGTGGTACTGGGAAGAGAGACAAAGAGCAGATGAAAGTTATCCCTTTTCCTTAGCTGTAGTAGTTTTCCAGGAGGAAACAGTGGGATGTGTGGGCCTGGGGGGCAGAGATCATTTTTGAGAAAGTCAAAAGTTACCCACGTCACTTTATGTGGTAGACCAGACGGAGTTGGGAGAGGTTGTCACCACCACCATCTTGGGCCCAGACAAATTGTGTTGGTTAGTGCAATTTGTGAATTTGCCCTTCAAACATGAGAAAAAGGAATGATCAAATGACAAAAGAGATAGATGCGTAATTGAGCGCTTGGGTACCTCAGGACTATGTCTTCTGTGGCAGTAGCCATTGTAAAGCAGTAATGCAAGGATTTATTTTTGATGGCAGTCTGCATCTTTGTCAGATTTCTTTGGGATAATTTAAGGAGCATTTGTCTGGTATTAGCATAATAACCGAGGATCACAGGGTAAGTTTGCATTTCATGTTCATTAGTCTTCTAAATTAATTTTAGTAAAGTGCCTAAAACCATACAAAAAGGATTAATAAGTTACTCTAATAAAGCGATTAGCACAGACAGAGTCACTCTTAGTAGAAAATTCTGAGATTTCCCCAAAACAATTTCTTTTGAGTAGTGTTCAGTTTTTGGATCGAATAAGAAGTTTTGCTGTTTTCTTGAAAGGAGATAGCTCTCTGTGCCTTTGAGCATCAACCCTGGAGATCATTATGCTTTGATACAGCAAAGAAAGAATTCTGCTGGCAAAGCCTTTCTATAGCATCCTTCGCCCTGATCGCCTTTTCCTGGCTCAGATGACAGTGCTCCAGTGCAGCTCTGACAAGCTTTGTCCCTGAAGTTCCTGCAGGAGGGCAAGGCAGTGCCTGGAGCAGGCAGTACCCCTGCTCTTCCTCACTGCCTGTGGACACAGGATTTTGCTTTGCAAGGATAGAAGGACTCTGTCTCTGGTGATTTGGGCACATCTACATTTCTAGCTGATGAACTGGACACATAAACTGCGTGCTTATCTCCCATGCTGCAGGCTGTAGCCCATTTGCAGGTCAGGCTTGGAGTATTCCTCTGGGAGTGCAGAATGAGTGAGCACTGACCCACCAAGACTGTGTAAATGAGAGCTGGTGATCAAATAAAAGGTCTCCCCCTGTCCGGGAGCTCAGGAGTGCTGCTGAAAAGTGGTCTCTTGAAAATTTTTGGTGTGGCTGGAGGGGTAGTAGGCAACTGAGGTCCACACTTAACAGACCTACCCTCTAAGGACAGCTTGTCCTGCTCAGGGGACCAGAGAGTCAAGGGCCAGGCTGCATTTAACCAAGGTGAATGGCACAGTGAACATGTTTCCTAGGGAGCAGTGGATGTTAGTAGCATCACATTATGCCTTTGAGGTTCTTTTTTTAATAGACCATTCCACAATATTTTATGTGTGCTGCATTGGTGGGGCAATATGGGCTTGAGTCAGTAAGATTAGTTTGGTCATGGGCAATAAACACAATGGGTATAATCCAGTGTGTCAAGTCTTAATGTGCTTTCCTAATGACTGCTCTCTATTTCCAGCTTGCTGAACTCCAACTCCTTCACTGTTATACGAGATGATGCCTTTGCTGGCCTCTTCCATCTAGAATACCTGTAAGTTTGGTATTTTATGTCTTCCTCTGTCCTTTATAAATCAGGATGTTTGATCAGTTGCCAAGACTGCTGCCTCAGAGCCTTAGTCTTTACTGTGATTCCCAGGAGCAGGGGAGATAAAGGATTTATGTTCTATTGCTGTGCAAATGTCCTTTATGATGGCTCACCATTTTTCAGAGCTTGCAGTAGATTTTTAAAATATGCTGTGAATGCAAGGTGGCTCTGTGCAATTATAGTACCCCAAAAAAGCATTGCTGAGCAAGAACTTGTCCTGGCTTTCCAGAACAGTGCCATCACTGAAAGGCTTTGAACCTCAGCAAACACATGGGGAAGGCTCTCCTGGCCTGCTGGCAGCCTGAAGAAGAAGTGTAGAGTATCTGTATACTGCCAAGAACAACCCAGATTACTGGACTGCAGCTCTCCCCTTAAACTTTCCAACTCTATCTTTCATAGAATCATTATAGTTGGAACAGTCCTCTAAGGTCATCAAGTCCAACCACCTACCCAACACCATCATGCCCACTAAACCATGTTGAGAAGTGCTATGTCTACATGTGACTCCCATCCAATTTGTTGTCATCTACAAACTCACTAAGGGTGTGCTCAGTCCCCTTGTTTAGGTCATTGATAAAGGTATTAAACCGGACTGGCCCCAATACTGAGCCTTGGGGAACACCGCTTGTGACTGGCTTTAGCCAGTTTCTTGCCCAGTGAAGAGTACACCTGTCTAAGCCATAAGCTGCCAGCTTCTCCAGGAGAATACTGTGGTAGTGTCAAAGGCTTTACTGAAGTCAAGGTAGGCAACATCCACAGCCATTTCCTTATCCACTAGGCAGGTCACTTGGTCATAGAAGGAGATCAGGTTGGTCAAGCAGGAGCTGCCTTTCATGAACCTATGCTGGCTGGGCCTGTTATGATATCCCACTTAATGCCTGTGGCATTTATATTGTAAATATATTTAATATAATACAAATTATTGTAATTATCTGTTAAATTTATTTAACTTTCCTTTTTTTGCTTAGTTCACTTCTTCATTGATTTTTAAATGACCTTTATTTCCCAAACTTTTTTTTTCTTTTAGGTCACCTTTTTTCCTTTTAAAAATATATTAGCCCTGGTACTAGGTTGTCCTTACTTCATACTCCAAAGGACTGCCATTTCTTTGTGTTACTGGATATGAGCTGGTGCCCTTGAAATGCTGAATATAATCTGAAAAATATTCATCTCTCCACTCACCTTCCTGTGGTAGCTGTGGAAAACATCTCTGTCCTTTTCCTAAAGGAAGACCAGTACTCACAAAACCGATTCTTGATAGTCTTGCAAGCAGTAGGTATTAAGGGAGGGTATACTCAGGACTAATAGTCTACTACATGCAGAGCAGCCAACAATGGAATTTGCAGACCAAGGAACAGAGGGTAATGGTAAATGGTACATGTTAAAAACCATCATTCAGCTTCATCTGGATTTTTCAGCAATAGCAAGTTATCTAATCATTGTGTTTTCCATGTGTCTACAGGAAAAAAAAGTTTGCAGAATGTTTGTAGAAAGGAAGAAAAACATTGGTATGTTTTTTCATTAATGACTTGCTTTCAAGCGCGGATGACTCTAAAATATGGAGCTTGTCCCAGCAGCATATACCATTGTAGCAGTTGCATTGTTAACTGGAGCCAGATTCCCTGTCTGAAAGAAACAAACCCGCCTGTTCTCAGCTGGTCAGAAGGAAAATCTCTGTCCTTGGTTGCCAGCTGCACACCAAGGAGTAGAGTGAAAACTAGTAAAGCCTTACAGTTTTGGTTTTCTTTAGTAGCAGCTGAACAAGTGGTCTTGGTTAATTGTTTTGGTCACCCTCCCTGCCAAGTCTGCAGAGCTCTTCCTCTTCTCAGGAAATCACATCTCCATTGTTTAGGAATGGCATGTGAGTGGCCTTTCTCTAGGGTTGTTTTTGGCCATGCAGCTGGTAACACCATAACAGCTTCAGTAACACGTTTCTCAGTTGCCAGTGATCAGATCTCACAGAGAATAAGAACTGAGAATGGCAAATTTCTTTGTGTAGAAAGCAGTCTCCAGATGAAGAACAGCTGGGGAGTACCCACAGCAGATACCTCTTTCTCTCTATATATGTATCTCCAGTTGTGTCCTGCTGTATATGCAGCACTGATAGTGGCATTCAGTACACCCTTAAACTAAATGGCTCCATGTACAGATAAGTCTGATAAAGATGAGAGCTTTGCTAGTGATCGGAGTGGTGTTCCCAGGGTAGCATCCCTTTGAGGCCAGGTTTAGTGACTCAGGAATCTGGCAAATTACCGAGTCCCAGCCCAAATGTCCATCATCTTGCCGCAGTGTGCTCAGTGAAGCTGTGTTTATTTGCACGGACTAGTGAGCTGGCGCTGTGCGGCAATGCCAGGTGCTGGTGAGGATGTCAGGAGGCAGTTTGGCTTGCTGCTCTGCGGATTGAATTTTTGTCCCCGGGCAGCCTTGTAACAGAGTATGGCTGACCCTCTTCTGACATCCCTCATGAGACACAACAGCTTCTCATTCACACCCTTTGCCTGCAGTCAGGCTCACAGTTGCTTCATGAAGGATTTTGGCTATGCCTAAAGTGCAGAATCAAGGCATTTGTCATCTCCTACATCCCCATCTCTACTCTCTCAAGAACAAACCTTGGCTCAACATTTTTGCCCTATTTCCCTGGAAGGTAAACAAGGTTTTGTAGGAGGAAGTGAGATACTTTTATCTCATAAAACCTTTTATAAAGTCAGCATGCAGTTGTCTTCATCCAGGTACAGCTGTACCATGGAATACCTTAATGGCAACCTGGCTGCAATCGCTTTGCAGGGCTGATGGTGTATTTAGGGATGCATCCTCAGGTGCTTGAGGGTCAAGATACTCAAATATCAGCTCTTTCTTTAAATACTGACATGCAGTCAGGAGGAGCATCATGCTCCTGTAATCGATACTTGCCTGTCATTATTTCCTCTGCACTTGGGGCCATGATGTGTGCAGCTGTGAACCTGCAGAGGTGGCATGCCAGATGAAGACAGCCGAGCTGTGGCAGCAAGAAGACAAACAAGCCAGTGGTCTTGCCATTTATGCAGGCTTCAGCTATCTACCAGTTTGTAGCTGCAGTTTATGTCATGTGTAGGTGTGGAGGTGGCATCTTGTGTCCAGCCATGGGAGCTCTCTGTCAGAGCATCTGTCTGCAGCCTGGGCAGTTCTGGCACTGCTGTGCTACCCTGTGGCTTTAAAATGAAGGCAATTTGTGAAAGGAAGGTAGGACTTCAGCTTCTGAAGTCCATTTCAGAGGCCTTTCCTACACAGATCTCTTGCCTCACATAACGTACTCTGAGAGGATTAACCAACAGAGGAATAATGGGTTTTGCTTTGTTCATTTTGTTCCTCTTCTGCTGGATGTTTGTCATGCACTTTCTGTTGCACTGCTGAGTACCTGCGTCGTTCCTCACAGTCCACCTGAGGAAAGGGAAAAGGGAACGTGAGCAGCTCCATGGAGACTTCCCCACCTTTAAGTCTGAAGGGGCAACCCAGGAACCTGCTGAACTTGGAGAACATAGGTTAAAGCACTGGTATGCTAGTAATGCTAACTAGTTTTTTAAATATATATTTTTTTGCCTAGATTCATTGAAGGAAACAAAATTGATACCATTTCAAGAAATGCATTTCGTGGCCTTCGAGACCTGACTCACCTGTAAGTTACATAACACTTGGAAGAGTAATTTGTGCTTGACCAAAACTCTTCTGGGGACTGGTGGTTTTTTCTGCCATGCTGAAAGCCTCCGTGTCCCTCCATGCATCATTTTCTTCCCACTGTAATTAGCATGCCTTCCACAAATTAAAAAATGGCCTTTAAAAACTCCCTACTCAGGCAGCACCATAGCACATTTGGCTGCCTGCACACACTGGGGTGCAGCTGTGACCCGCAGGTGCTGCACCTGTACCACCATCACACTACACACTCGTGATTAACATTCCTGTTTCATTTCAGCACACTCAGTGGTTGCTCTGTGTGTTACATTTGCACCTGAGCAATAAAAAAAGCTCTATATATTTTATGTTTGCATAAGCTTCAAGCAATCTCTGTTCCTGAATGAGAATAATTAATATGTACCTGTTCTTTGTAACTATTAACAGTGCCAGTGGCTGGACAGTACCAGATAATGAACAACCTGTAAGTGAGCTCAGACTTAGTAAGAGTCAGCCAGACGAGAGAGCAGTAATACTAAACTCTAACTTTCTTTTCTAGTTCTTTGGCCAATAACCATCTCAAAGCTCTGCCAAGGGATGTCTTCAGTGATTTAGATTCTTTAATTGAACTGTAAGTAATGAGTAATTTTCTATTGACTGTCTGCTTCTGTCACTCTGAGTGTTGTGTTCTGGGTTTGCGTGGTGGTGTATCTGATGTCTGCATAGAAATGTACATTTTGTTTTTCTAGTTTTTCTCATATTAAAATTGTTTACTTGCTAGGCTCCTCTAAAATAATTGCTATTTCTCAAATCACTGTTGCTTCTCATGATGCTGTACATAGCTTGCATTATTGTACTTCTTTCTGTTGTTTCATGTAAATTGTTTTCTAGGGAAAGGGAGACAACGAGTTTTAAAACTACAATTTCTCTAAACATCTTTTCCTGTTATTGTTTAATGTATTCCTTGAGATTATTTTAGTAAAAAGCATTCATTTAAAAAAATATGCTTTTTTTCTTGTTTTTGTGCTGTTGTAGCACATTTCTGACTTGCTGTCAGTGTTTTCTTGTATAACTGAGCTGCTAGTCAGCTTCCCCTGTTTTTGGCCTGGCTCTCCCAAACAGCAGAGTATAATTATAAGCCATAAAAATTTCCAAGGGATCGAAGAATGGGTACAGTGTTGAAATTGCACATACATTAATAGGAGGAGGTTAAATTGACTTTACATCAGCAGCAACTCTAAAAATACAAGCCTTACATCTGTATTTTATTGGAACACAGAAATGGTAGCAGCAAGGCCACTCTTGTCAACCAGCGATACTGGAGTATTTTAGTGAAGGAATGGGATTTATCAGTGTCAGCAGTAGATGGTGGGAAGGAGGCTCACAGCAGATAACCAGACTGTCAGGATTCATTATGTTACAGTCATAATCCTATGAAAACTTTTAAACATGAATGACTTAACACATAAATCACAGTGCTCTATTACTATGATTATATGTGAGCATATTTTCTAGATTGAAACAGTTTTTTCCAAGGACAACACTCAGTGAAGAATTGATAGTGAGAGAGTCCAAATAAAACTTAAGAAAATTCCCTGTTCTCAGTTGAAAAACAATTCAAGGCTGCTCAGATATTTTTAAATTCAGCATGTCAAGGTGATAACAGTTCTGTAGTATTCCTATTGCTATCAACCTTTTCAAATATGTTTATTTCTGTGTGTTTTTTAGAGATTTAAGGGGAAATAAATTTGAGTGTGACTGCAAAGCCAAGTGGTTGTTTTTGTGGTTAAAGATGACAAATTCCACTGTTTCTGATGTCCTGTGTATTGGTCCAGCAGAATATCAGGATAAGAAGTTAAATGATGTGACAAGTTTTGATTATGAATGCACCACTACAGGTATTCAGAATGTATATTTCTAAGCACACTACAAATGGTTAAATATCAGAAGTTTAGACTATGCCCTTTCGCTTCTATGAACATGACCTGGGGGGAGGAAAGGGTTACATACAAAGCACTTCCAAGTACTAGAACCAGCATAAAATGGGAAAATTACACTTTGAAGCCAAAGTAAGTACTGAGTTTTTATTTGGATTAAGTGGTAATGGGAGAAGAGCTCTGACTATTCATATTCCAGAAGACTTGATTATGACTCACTTTGTGACTTAATTTTCATCACAGAATGCTTTCTATTATCTGGAATAAGGCCATATAGTTATGGCAGATGAGCTTCCTGAAATCTCTGTATTTCACAGAAAGCAATGAAAAGAAGTTCAAATAACGTGGCTGTATCTGTTATCTTTATTCAATATGCCACGATTTAATAGCATCAAATGTTGCAGCCATACTGCTAGCAGTTCTTCATGGAACTCCATTAAGTTGAAGAGAAATCTCCAATAATATTCTGACTACTGTCTTGTTTAGGATCTTGATTTTTATTTTAGGTAATATAAAGCATGCTGAAGAATGTGAAAAGAAACTTGCATGTGGTTATGCTTGTATTTTATGACCAAACAGCCACAGTTACCTATCCTTAAATGTAGTCAAATCTTGTAACTGAGAATATTAGGTGCAAGTGTTGTTTTTCACCTTTCTTGTATATGATGGCAGCACTCTGCTTTTTTTTCTATACAGTAATATCAGAGACATTAGAGCTTTCATCTGTCATCAAGGCAGTCATCATCATTACAAGACAATAGAAAAGTTGATTACTAATAATGTAGAACAACGTTTCAGCACAAGGTATGAAAGGCAATCAAAGAGCAATATGTAAAGGAAAAGAGAATGAACTCAGAATTCAAAAATATGTCAGAAGAGCAGCAGAGGTAAATGCAGTTATGTGCTACATAAAAAGATGTCAAAACCAGGAGACCAATGTAGCTTAAAACAGTACCAAAGTTACATTTCCGTGTCTGCCAAATCACCAAGGTACAAAAATACAAAGTAAAAGCAGACTGTTTCATTGCAGTCTGGTTTAAGCAACTGCACAGCACTAACAATGTGTGAGGACAAGCCTTATCTACCTGGTCCTCAGACCTGTGCTGACCTACCTTCCCTGTGTCATCTCTTTGTATCTACAAACGTAACTATAAAGGTGCTGTAGACAAACTCCTTAATGTTAGTCCCTTTTTCTGCTGTAAACAAAACCAACACCAAGCATGAATCTAATTTTGCATGCTATAGAGTTTGCTGGGGAGCTAAGGTGCAAGGATTGCCCTGCTGAATATTTGTTCAAATGCCATCAGAGAAGTGCTCTTGCAGTACAGCATATAGCTGTAATACACTCTTCAGATAGTAAAGGACATTTTCAAACCAGTGCAGCAGGGGAAGGCTATGTGCTTAACCTCCCTGGCCTTGGGGGTAGGCAGCAGCAGGCTCCCCAGAGCTTCAGTGCATACTGAAGGTAGAGGATGCAGAAGACAGGGAGCTCTAGCATTCTTAAAAAAATATCCAAGAGGGACAGACTGCGTGCAAAAATGACCCATAAGAGACAAACCAGGCATAAGTAGAGTAGAAATGCAAATCTTCAGGATTGTGTCACCCTTGAGACAGCATTGTGTCCCCTGCCCTGAACTGCAAGCTGCTTTTCTTGAGTTGTAACCCTCTGGTATCCTTGGGGGGGCTGTGGCGTCAGGCCGCAGCTGCTTTTTCCTTCTCTGCCATTGCCTCCCACTGATCCAAAGGAAGTGTAAATATGCTGATATTCATTCCTTGAGGATTGATTAGTCAGAGACTTGGACTTATACCATATTCTTAACTAAAGCAACATATCCTTGTAGGTGTATTCTCCTTTCCCACTTGGTGACAGGCAGCGCTCTGCAAACCTCTTTCATTTATGCTAGTCTTCAGTATCGTATGTCCCTTCTTTGCCAGGCACAATCAGACTTTCCATCATTTCTGGTCTTTAGTACTCTGTGTTGAGCATGGCTCAATGTAGGATGTGGTTATAATGTAGTTTGCTTGGTAAAAGGTGCATCTAGGCAGCTCTGTCAGTTCGTTGTGTCCACTGAACTGCTACGATGGTAATGGGGAGAGACGGAAAAAGGTGCTGCCAAATGAGAAAGTAAAAAAAAAAAAAAAGCCAAAGAACAGCATTATCCTATTGCTTTTTCACAGACAAAGTGATTCACAATGTTGGTGATCTGCACTTCTAACTTTTTTTGTGATGGTATCTCTGTTGCATCATGGAAGCAGGCTAAGACTTTTCACTTTGTTTCTTCTTTGTTTCTAGTGTGTGAGGGGGCTGTGTTGTGGCTGTAAGCATGACAGGGGAATGTGTAACTTACTTTCAGGAGACTGGAAAAAAGGCCACACACTCCCACAGTCACTGGAAACAGACTGTGCGTGTGCCTAGGATCTGCTTTTTCCAGACCTTCAGTCAGGGCTCATCTCACCTAGCTTTGGAAGCTTGGTTTCCCCATTCTTTACCTAGCTGGGACTGTTTTCTGGAGGTTGTCCTCTCTTTCCCTGCTGGCTGGAAGGAAGGTAGTTTGCAAATCAAGGGTTACCTGCTCTGTACTCGCTCCTGTGCTGGAGATTATCTGTGGTGGGAGAGGGGAAGTGATGGCTAACACTCCCTGATGGCACCCCCAGGTCCTGGGGAGCCTCACCAGGAGTAGAAGTGTCCACTGTGAGGAAGAAGGGACATGAGGAGAGGGGCGGTGGAGGACAGGCGAACCACCTCAGCCAGCAGAAAGCAGTGTCAAACCCATGAATGTTGAGACAGGGAGAGTAAAACTGTTCATTGTGGGGAGAGGGAGAGAATGACAGCCCAGCCAGGCAGCAGCACAGTGGGGAAGCAAGAGTTGTATCTTCTTCCCTCTCCCATGCAGCCTGATCCAGCTTAAAAGAGAAAAACGTTGGGTAACATCTCAGCCAGCCCTGTATTTACTGTGCATGCTCTTCCTAACATCAAAGCAAGGCATATGGACCTGCCTGTAAGACTCAGTTGGGCCCTCAAGACCTAGATTTTTGGCAAGTCTGATGTGGCAGTATCTCTTCACTGTGTAACCCTCTTTCACATTAGCCTGGTATTTCCAACTGGTGCTAAAACAAACACTTACTGCTTTTTACTGATTATGACTGATTTTTTTTTACCCATTTTTACTCATCCAGTGCCATAAAGAGCCCAATAACAAGTACCAATAACAATAGCTGTGTTAACACTGAATCGTTTCTGAATGAGCAGTGGGCACAGACTGGGGGTTTTTTTTGATTCACGAATTCCCTCAAATTGTTTCACAACTGTTCAGATTTCAAGAGGTGTCTTTTTCAGCATTACTTTTTGATTTTTTTTTCTCAAGATTTAAAAAATATTTTTATTTCTGTGACTATATCTGCTGTTGTTCCATCCTTAGCTACCTTTCATGATTGATCACATACTTTTACTTTTGGCATTATTTGGTGTCAGTTTTCTTCAGTCTTTTTATTTTCCCAGTGAGAATGAAGATAACTTTCTTGTTTTCATACCAGCATTTATGAATCAAGTCCAAACTCTATTTATAATAGTCCCTCAAAGAATGGAGACTGTCATTTCTTTCACAGCTGTAGAATCTGCTCTGTTTGTTTAATGGTAGTCATCTATCTTTATTCTCCAGAAGTCTAACTCCTCAAGGGCAAGGCTTTCAAGCATGCAGAGGCAGAGAGTTCTTCATTCAAAAACAATTATTTCATAATGCACCAAAATGAGGGACTTGAGTGAGGACTTAATTACCATTTCACCATGAACCCTGGATGCTCAGGCCCTTCCAGTGTAGGAGTGCATGGTTAAGGCATGTAGCAAATGGAGCTTGAAACGGAGCGGTGTGTGGTTCTGCAGAGAAATGCCATTGTAACAGAAGATGCATTTCCTTTTCTATGTATCTATATCCATACATCACTTCAGTACAGGCCTTCTGCCACATTCTAGACCCAAGTGCTGGCTTTTCTTTGTCAGCTCTGCTATAATGTATTCTTTTTCTGATAATAATGACCTTGTCCAGCTGTTAGGCTAGAGATTGAATCCAGATCTGAGTTTCCTCACTTTGCCCCAGATTAGCTCTGGGCTGACTGATGACTTAGCCCAGGGTGAATTTTAGAGTTATATCTACAAAGGCACTTAGATTTTGAGAAAAAAATCTTGAATTTTGGAGTTACACTCCTAGTCTTTACAGGTTGCTCCAACTCCTCAGTCTTAGTGCCTAGAATAAGTTTTCCACTGGATAATAATTTGCAGGTTGGTTGTATTTTATGCCTAAAGTATTTAACAATGCCTCATAAAATGTTATGTTAACTGAGTTTTTGATTACACCATTTTGTCTATGGCCTAGCTGCAATGGGGTTATCCCCAGGCAAACTTCAGATAGCATTTCACTTTCTGGCTGGTTTAGCATAACACAAATTGCTAGTGATTAAATTTGCATGACTTAAGAAGTTATTGGACTTCAGCTGGAAGTTGCTGTCTCTCAGCTTGAAAGTGATTCTAGTAAGTCCATTTCACTTGAAGCGAAAGCAACTTCCAGCTGTGGGGAAAGAGACCTCTCTCTTGATATCCAGATTTCATTGGTACCAGCCAGCCTAGCTGGAAAATCTGATTTCTAACATTATTTACCTATTTTATCTCCTTGGCAACTGTACTTCCAGAGGACAGTTTATGACGCCTAAAGCAAGAAATGCTTTTCCCTGTTGCTGCATGCCTAACGTGAGCACTGATACTTCCATGCTAGTCTTACACAAAATCCAGAGTATTTCACTCGTTTTTCAGTGTGAATTGTTATAATCCGTGACCACTTACTCTGTTTCCAGCAAGGATGTATCCTAACTGTTGTAAATGTGTGTTCCTAGATTTTGTTGTTCACCAGATTTTGCCCTACCAGTCAGTTTCAGTGGACACATTCAACTCAAAGAATGATGTGTTCGTAGCCATTGCACAGCCCAGCATGGAGAACTGCATGGTGCTGGAGTGGGATCACATTGAAATGAATTTCAGGAGTTATGACAATATCACAGGTATATGAACACTGAGATTCCAGTTGTTGATGAACCATTGGTGTTTTACAAGAACAAGATTCACAGATGGGACCAATTGGTGGGTTTTGTCCTGAATCTCTGTTGAATTTGTAAGATCAAAGTGTATAATATTTAGGACATGAGTGACTTCATGGAGTAGCACATCTTGTGAATACATGCACATTTAACCTCGCTGTAGCGCACAAACTAGACTTTTTTTGTCTGATCTTGTAAATTGTTCTGAAGGCACAAACACTTGCTGTGAGTGTCATGCCATGGCCCAGCTTAGCACTAACTGCCTGAATCACACTGTGAGGTAAAATAAAAGTTGAAGGAGCCCTCACGCTTGCCAAAGTGCCTGCAAAATAGAATATAAAAATACTCTATTGCATGTAGAAGGAAATAGGTCTCAAGGATGCTTATAGGGTGGACTGGTCAGGAAAGCATGTTTCACAGCTGCAAGTGACATAGAAACATTTAAACCACGGCTGTTACCTAAAGAGATATCCTGCAAAGCTTTCATATTTACTTTCCATTTACAAACATGCTAAATTAATATGGCCAGATTGCTTATCAAACAAAATGCCCGTGTAGATGACAGGTGATTTTCTAATGCTAACAACCATTCTGTCTGTAACTGAAACTCATTGTGCTCAGTCACACCATAACAGGAGGGACAGAGTCTTTAGAGCTGTTACACACTGCCTGGTTTCCCAGCTACTTCAGCTACTGGTTCTGAAGCCTCAGGAGCTACATTTATCCATGGAGCATCTCTCCCTCATGTTCCTTGTTATGTGCGAGATTATTTTTTACCTTGCATTTTGGGAAACAGAGTATGCTGCATGTTCATCTGGTGTTGAAGTCTACAAAGGCAGCAAGCACCTACCTCCTCAGATCAGCTGTATGTGTCATAGCAAAAGTTTACAGGATGCTACCACTCCATCAGGAAATTTTGGAAATTAAAAATTTCACTTTTTTAGATTATGTTTTGGTAGATTAGGGGGAGGTATGTCCCAGCAGATGTAAATTGAGAAGTCAGTGGCCCAAAGAGAACTAGAAAAGCTGTGGAAATGAAGTTGAGAGTTTGGGTCATTTCCAGAAACAGTTGTCTTCTGGATCTCTTCCTGTGAATGACATCATTAGGAGACATTTCTGATGGGGTCTTGTGTCCCAGCTCCACACTCAGCATGCACTTGGACTCATTTCTTGAACAACTGTCCTGTGTTCCTGGAAGGTCTGAGCTTAAGCTCTGGACTCTGAAATGTAACTGAGCAAGAGACATTTGCCAGGGGAGAAAGGCACATAAAGAGCCTTCCACAGAGCCTAAATAATGTTTTATAGAGCTCAGCAACCAGCTATGTGCTCCACAGTGAGTTTCATTACTAACTGTATGCTTGGCGTTTGGACATCTGAGTGTAGCCCTTTACAACATGGGCTTATGGACTAGTTGTCAAGATTGCCTTTATAGTCAACATGCAGAGAACAAGTGTTGCTGTCCTTTTCAAAAGGAGACATCTACAGGCCAGGCAAAATTTCTTCTGGAGTACTTTTTGCTGATGTTAGACCAGAAAGAGCCTGGATGATCAGCTCAAGCATTCATGTCTACACTGCAGGTGTCTTGCAGTATCTGAGATGAATCCCACACCTCCCACAGTGGGAGGGGTGGTAGATCATCCAAGGCTGGCTGTGAAACAGCTATAGGGAGGGGACCAGCAGAGGTGCCAGGGTGAGTTTTCCATAATGACTGTGACCAAGCATGCATAGGCTAATCCATGCAGTTATAGATCTACTTAAACTGTGTGCTTCAGAGAGGAATTCCTCTCTTCCAACAAAACCTTTTGTAACTAGCCTAGTTGTTACTTTTTTGATGTGATTCTTGTGTAGCAGCTTGACATTCTCAAATCAGACCATAACTCTATCTGATCTAATCTGGCACCTGCAATATTCCTAAATATTTCTAGTTGAACATGATCTCAAAAATTCTTAACAGAATCAACAGAGTTAGATTTATCTTTTTCATCCTGCTGTCAGGTGATTTATCCACAGGATGCATCAATATTTCTATTTACTGTAGCAAAAAACTGACTGTGGCTCTCTTGGAGCAAGGGAAAATAGACTGTATTTCATTCTTCTAGTTAAGATAGAAAGATAGACATTCCAAGAATAAGAGAATTTCAGATTCCTACTGAGTCATAAGATGACAACTCTTGTTATTTTGGAATAATAAAATTTGGCTTAAATAATTGTTTTGGATATTAAAGGGTATGTGTTTGAACAAAGAAGGAAAAAATATCCTGGATAAAAAGGGAATGAGCATTTTAGGGTGCACACCTTGAGGGCTGTGATATTTTCAACGTTTGAAGTCATCTTTTCAGTTACTGGGGAGAAAAAAGCATGAAAAGAAGCTCTGATGGTGCAGATTTAAAAAAGGGGAAGGGTGATTTGGAATCTCTCTGTGATTTAAAGGATGCTTTGTACTGTGCTAATATATGTACTTTTTTTTTTCCTTTGGGCAATAGGTCAGTCCATAGTGGGATGTAAAGCCATTCTTGTTGGTGACCAAGTCTTTGTGGTGGTGGCACAGCTCTTTGGTGGCTCACACATTTACAAGTATGACGAAAGCTGGACCAAGTTTGTCAAATTCCAGGATATTGAAGTATCTCGCATTTCCAAGCCAAATGATATTGAGCTTTTTGAGATAGACAGTGAGATGTTTTTTGTCATAGCAGATAGCTCTAAAGCAGGTTTGTCAACAGTGTACAAGTGGAATAACAAAGGATTTTACTCTTACCAGTCCCTTCATGAGTGGTTCAGGGACACCGATGCTGAGTTTCTCAATATAGATGGGAAATCCCATTTAATCCTCTCTAGCCGTTCCCAGGTTCCCATTATACTCCAGTGGAACAAAGTTTCCAAAAAGTTTGTCCCACACAGTGAAATCCCCAACATGGAAGATGTCTTGTCTGTGAAGAGTTTCAGGATGCAAGACAACCTTTATATCACACTCACAAGATTCATTGGTGACTCCAGAGTTATGAAATGGACCAGCAAACAGTTTGTGGAGATACAGGCTCTTCCATCCCGAGGAGCCATGACATTGCAGCCTTTCTCCTTCAAGAACAATTACTACCTAGCCTTGGGAAGTGACTATACTTTCTCCCAGATTTACCAGTGGGATGATGAAAAGAAGATATTCAGATTATTTAAAGAAATCTATGTGCAAGCACCACGGTCTTTCACAGCTGTGTCAACGGATCGAAGAGATTTTTTCTTTGCCTCTAGTTTTAAAGGAAACACTCAAATATTTGAACATATCAGCATTGACTTGAGTTTATGAAAAGCTGTTGGAGTGAAATTAGCGTAGAATGACATTTGTACACAAAATAAAAAGAGACCTTTCCAAAACCAGGATGTACCTAAGGAGTATGATGAAATTTCCTGACTTTTCAAACTTGTGTATTAATCAGGGATTGCATTTACTTGGTTACTGCATGACATGTCTGTTTTATCCTTTCAAAGATGCTTTGCAGTCTGCAGTCATTCAGAGAAGAGTGCAGTGTATTAGGATTAATATTGACATCTAAGAGAATGTTCTAAATTTTACGCAAAAAACTACCTTGAATTGAACATCTCATAAAGAAAATAGAGTAAGCCGTAGAAAGTGTAGAAATTATCTTAACTCTTAAACTAACATATTAGTAATGATTTTAAGACTAGAGCCAGTTCTTCATGCTGATGAATTGTAAAAACAAACAGTGACGGTCCAGAATACACTATCTTGGGTTCTTGAGGTCTGTCTTCAAAATCTGTCTTTGTAGTTTATAGTGAGTCCAAGACATCATTTTAATTAATTGTAGATTAAAGGGAAAGTAAAAATCTATTGCCGTTTTTCTTCTATTATTTGTTGTTTCAGCAACAAATTGTGCATATCAAGTAGTCTAGCCCACAGTAACTGGGTAGCCAGGAAAAGAAGAGTATGTCTCTTCTTGATTGTGAGATCTTAACAAGCTAGCATAGATGGAAAATAACAAAGGTCTGATGGTGCCCTGAATGAATCAGCAAATGCCATCCACTTTCTGTTTCAATATGTGTTCCAGAACTCCACCCCGTTTTACCATAAGTCATACTTTTCCTGATGATCCCAGAAGATTCTGGGGTATTTTAACAAGTAAATCTGCTGTGATCTCTCATTCTAGAAGGCACGGCTTAAGCTTAGCCTGAAACACTCCTCTGTGTTCATGTACTCTGTGCTGTAGCTCATCTGTACACAATGAGATGAATTATTCTCTGGCATTCTCCCTCCAGAACATCCCACAAGCAATAAATTCAGGTTTGGGTCATTACAAGCTGTATTTGGGGAACCCTCCTTTTGCCTGAGGTCTAAATATGACTTCAGCATCACTAAGCCTTTTGCAACCAAGGCAGCTGGAGCTGTTTCAGACTAGAGCTAACCCTGCCTCCAAGAAGGATTTCCTCTTGGTGTCTCCAGGCTTTTGCCAGGTTGCCAATCCACTGAAGGTTAAACAGGAGGATGTGAGCAGACTGTGCCACGCTGTTGTTTTGGGTGGCTAAAGACTAAGATATTCAGTCATCCTAAATAGGACAGTGCCACCATGCAGAGCCTCTGCCGGGATAACAGCAAGGGACTGTTTCTCTGGAAAGGCTCTCAACCATCTTCCGCAACAAAATTGTGTATCAGAGCCCTTGTTTGTTCACTTACACAATATGTTTCTTTAAATTTTCAGCCTTAGTATACTAGGTTGTTTTATCACGTCTTGCTGCTGCACTGCTGCCTTGGATACTAAGGAGGTTCTGCATAAATCAGGTAGAGCAAAGGAAACTGTCCTTTATTCCTTCATGCTCATGGCTATCTTACCATCTCTGTGCTGAGAGAACTTCACATTTTTGCCCTGGACACTTGAAGCATGGCCTATTATCACAAATAGAGGTGTTCTTGTAGGCTTTCTGAAATCCAAGATGTGAACAGTGCTGCAGATGAGGATTATGCATGAGGATTCCCATGAGAAGTCATAACCTGCCAAGTGACCTGGTGTATCACAGCCTTCTCCAGCTTTTGCCTCGCTGCTATGAAATAAAATTCTTACTGGCCTGTCAGAAACAGAACTCATTCTGTTTTAAAATTATGTGTTAGTTTTTTCCTGTAGAGGTGTTCATCCTGGTTCTGTTTTTAATTACATTGGCAACTTAGCCCATCCAGCCATCTGAAGTACTGAGTGCTGCCCTCTGAACCCCAATGCGGTGTCATTTGTGGTGGTTCAGCCAAGACCAGAAGATGTAAACCAACCCTTTGCAGTAGATTTTAGCAATAGCTGTCCTAGGATTGAGCTAACAAATCCAACAAAACAAAGAGATGTCTGCCAGTGAATGCAGTTTCTTCTCATGTTTACTTTTCTCATGTTTTTAAAGTAGGTATGGCTGGTGAGTGATGTTACTTTAACCTGTGTTTTGGAAAGGCATTTTTTATTGCTCTTCTGACAAGCATGTATGTTTAAAGTCAGATATTCACTGTGAGTACTATTCACTCCACAAGGGGCATCAGTCAGAGCTAAAATCTAGTTCAGAGAACTTGCATCTTGGCATTTTTTACCTGAAGGGAAGCAAGAGAATGGTGGAAAAGGGCTTGTGTATGGAATACAAGGAGACTGTGTTTCAACAGCTAAGGGGATTTTGAGAATTAGCTATCAAGTTGAATTAAATTAAAATGGTGTCTGCAGAGACAGGCTTAATAAAGAGGATAAAGTGATCCACAGGAGTCTAGCTCATTCACATGATACCAGAAGAAGAAAGCGAGGGAAATGGATTCATCAGGCAGGCTGCTGCTTCTGCTGAGTAGCTGTGTTGGTTATCAGGAAGCCCAGCTCAGCATCCCTCCCTTCTTCAGGAGGAGCCTGGAGTCAGATGCCATCCTGCCTGTTCTGCTGAGTTAGTGGACAGGAGGTCAAAGCAGCTAAGAGGGAGGGCAAATCCACCAGCTGATGAAGAAAAGGTTGCAGTACATTTTGCAGGATCAAACAAAGGCAGAGGCTCAAAAAAAGCCTTGTTCTGTTCTTTCTGCTCTGAAGGAAAAGCTGCAGGATGCAGGCATAACAACAGGAATCACTAAGCACTGAAAATGCTTTCTGCCTTTCCATGTGCCACAACGTTTTTGTCTCCATGGCCTAGATTCTGTAAAAGAAATTGTTTTGAATAGTAAATAGAATATGCATAGCTATAATTTATTGCAACTGTTAGACCATCAGGACAGTGAGAAAGGGTAACAGAACATGCCACCTGGTAATTTTTAATGTATGAAATACATGCAACTATGTAAAGAACAGTAGTTTATATAAGCATAGATTTAATACAATGTGCTAGCTACAGTGGGAGCATTTTAAGGCTGTACATAAGTTGAGCTTTTTTTTAGTAAAGAGAAACTGATACAATCTAGGCTACTGACACATGTATGTATTCTTTCAATATATGAATAAAATGTAGTTAATGAGACTAACAGTGGTGCATCCTGTGTTTTAAAATACCCACACTGTGAAGATCCACACAGCTGGAGGGATGAACAAGGTGAGCAAATGGGTCCTTGTCCCTTTATGACTGGTTTCGGCTTTTGAAAACACGGAGAAAGCCATTAAGCTCAGCTTAGTTAAATTCAGTTTCTGTGCCTAAGGTAGCTCAGACTTGCATGGTTTTGTTGTTCCCTGGCCTTTCCCTTCACTCTTTCCTTACACCCCATCTAGTGTTAGCAATATGTAATGCAGCTAATACTGGGATTTTAGGGCCATCAAACTAGGTTGTTTCTTTCCTTCTTACCACAAAACCAAAAGATCTTCATTTTCAAAATAATTGTCAAAAGATACTTACGATATTTAAGTAGGTTTCTTACATGAAGAGCGAATAAGAACCAAGCCATAAATGAACCCCTAGACTTTCAGATCTTTGCTCTGTGGTCACAGAATTTTAGGGGTTGGAAGGGACCTCTGGAGATTACAGAATCACAGAACCATTAAGGTTGGAAGAGATCTCTAAGATCATGAAGTCCAACCATATCTATCACTAACTAGTCCAACCCCTCTGCAAGAGCAGGATAACTTAGAGCAGGTTGCACAGGGTGGTGTCCAGTCAGGTTTGAATATCTCCAGAGATGGAAACTCAACCACCTCCCTGGGCAGCCTGTTCCAGTGCTCCACCACCCTGAAGGTAAAAAAGTTCTCATACTAAGATGGAATTTCTGTATAATAGTTTTCTCCCATTGCCTCTAGTCCTGTCACTAGGTACTACAGTAAAAAGACTGGTCCCATCCTCCTAGGATTTGTTAAGTTTTACTGAATCATTGGCATTTACTCTGAAATTACAAAAATAAATATAAATCTATCAACAGTGAATACATTTTATTTAAAGCAATCCTTGAACATTATCCACTGACCCTTCTACTCACTAATGTAGGGAACAATTCTTTTTGTTTCCTCTTCTTTCTTCAGAAACAGCATGATTCCCTGTAACTAATTATAGACTTGTGCAATCAAAGGGATGTCTGACATACCATAATGGTAAGCAATTGCTCTGGGATCATTGCTTTCCTTTTGGGTATTCCAAATACTTTTATGAGTCAGCAGCCCTTGTAGTGTGGTTCAATGAAGCTCCATCATAATGCAATCAGCAACTTCAAATCAGCACCATTTCTCCACCTGCCCTGCCCTGGTTTCTTTGCCCTTGCTAGGTGAAGATTTTTTTCCAGTAGTTACCACCTTCCTCAAATCATCTTTGGAAAGTTTCCATTCCTTCTTTAAACTCACAGCAAGATACCAAGAAAAAAGTGTTCCTAAAGAGCAATATAGGGATGGTCACTCCTCTGCAAATTTCAAGGGGAAGACAGAGCAGAATCTTTTTGGAGGGTCAAGCTGAAGGCAGAAGTGTAAAAATCAGCTGTATGAGTCCCTCCCACACCCTCTAAGTCTCCTTTCATGCCTGGCCTACAGACCTGAGCTACTACTCCTCCCTCTCTTGGCAGCAGTATTCACAGCCAGGAATTACTGAGACTTTTTTTTTTTCATACTCTAACTCAGAAGAAACGGAGCCAAGCTGCTAACACTAGGGTTTTCTGCAAACCAGCCTCTTAACCCTCTTGCATTCCCCATACAGTCCAGACTGTTTTGAGAAACTGCAGGCTAGATGATCTAATGAACGTCAAAACTGACCTTTAAAATCTAACAAACCGACTGGCCACATGATGTTAGATCCTCAGACTGATAGTGTAGATGCATTTCAAACAATAGCTACAAAAGCTTAATCCACCTCTCTTTACCACTTTCACCACAAGCCATTGCTGTTCTTGCCACAGAGCTGTGTGATGATTTGCAGAGTTTTGCAGAACCTTGAAGGAAAGTTGCTGAAAGATGAGGTCCATGTTATGAAGTTATCTTCAGGTCTGAGTGGATGGTTTGGAGCCATCTACATACGTGATGGGTAGCTGCATACATTGCAAGTTGGATGCGATTTCTTACAAAGCTACTCACAGTAAAATGAAACTGAACCTAATGGCTCCAGGTGAAGAAAATAATGAAGAGAAGCATCTGAAGTTGCACAGTGTCATCCTGGAATGATTCACAGAGGAGTGTGACGTACCTCAAGAGGCAGGCAAGGGATATGATACATCTTTTACAATCTGTGTGTTGAGTGGAAAGAGATAATATAGGTCTTCATAAAATCATAGAATGGCTTGGAAGGGACCTTTAAAGGTCATCTAGTCCAACACCCCTGCTGCAAGCAGGGGCACCTATAACTAGATCAGGTTGCTCAGAGCCCTGTCCAACTGGATCTTGATTGTTTCCAGGGATGGGGCATCTACCAACTTTCTGGGCAACCTATTTTCATGTTTTCTGGTCTACATCTACCATCTTTGAGTTTAAAACCACTACCTCTTGTCCTGTCACAACAGGCCCTACTAAAAAGTTTGTCCCCATCTTTCTTATATGCCCCTTTTAAGTACTGAAAGGCTATAATAAGGTCTCCCCAGAGCTTGCTTTTCTCCAGGCTGAACAATCTGAACTCTCTTAGTCTTTCCTCATAGGAGTGGTGTTCCAGTTCTTTGATCATTTTGTTGCCCCTCCTCTGGATCTGGTGCAAAAAGTCCATGTCTCTCCTGTGCTGAGGACTCCAGAGCTGAGCACAGTATTCCAGGTGAGGTCTCAGGGTCTCACCAGAGCGAAGTAAATGGGGAGAATCACTTCCCTCAACCTGCTGGGCACACTTCTTTTGATACAACCCAAGATATGGTTGACCTTCTGGGCTGTGAGTGCATGTTGCAGGGCTGCTTTCAGTCTCCAGCCTGTAGTGATACCTAGAAGGCCCCTAGGTTGGTCTTGGGGAGATTTGATGGGAAAATCTCTATAGGGATCTCCTTATTCCAGTTTTACCATATCAGTGAGGTAGCCTACATGGAGTTTGGTGAAAAGCAAGGAAAGCATGTGCAGAAGTTTAATATAAGTAATATTGAAGTAGAAATTAGAAAACTAGAGATGGTGAGGCTGTAGGCAAATGTTTAGTTACCTTGAGGGAAACAAATCACATTTTCTAAGCACAGAGATAAATCAATGTGAGATCAAGGAATCAGGGAGAACAAAAAGTTTGTTTTCAAATAAAGGAAAAGAACAGGAGTGACAGCATATGAAGTGTGAGTTTACTTAATTGCTGTGTAGAGAAAGTACATAAGTGCCTTTCCAAGGTCACTAAGAGAATGCAATCCACATAGTTTTCCTTTCCAGAGTCACCCTAGTTTATGCTTAATTAAACTATGCAAGCTCTGCACACTCTAGAAAATGCCCTTTTTATTACATTGTAGGCAATTTGCATTTCTGAAGGGCATTTGGGAACTATGACATCACCAGAATGAAGGGCTTCTGGTAGCGTTGCTCCCATTTTTATTCATTTGCAATTGTTGACTTCTATTCCAAAGTTCATTTCTATTTCCTGCTTGGACATTAGCACTGGATTGTACAAGAATGCTCATTTTCCAGCTTCAGTGTCTGTTTCAGTTCTTCTGACTCAGCATCCCCTTGGGGCTGATTCATCCTCCAGCTGCAGGTGTGCCCTGTCAATTAATTGTCCATTTTAGTCCCTTGAATGAAAGGCCAGTGGGTCAAGAAAGTACTCACCATCAATTTCTGGTGGGGTCAGTGCAGATGGAGCCTGAGCTGGCACATGGAAGGAGCACTGCTCTCTGCATGTTGAATCTCTCTCTTCTATTTCCTTCTTTTCTGGTCTTGCCAGTACAGTGAATGATTTTGCCAGGACTTTACAGAAAGCGAAGTACCAATGAGGCCAGGATGGTGCAGATTAACTTGGGATGCTTCTGAGAGCAAGCTAGAAATAGAAAGGGGAAACAGAAGTTAAATCAGCAGCTTTGGTTAATGGCATCTACCTACTGTTTGTTTATAAACTCTGTAAAGCAATGGTCTCCTTGGATCCCCAGCTTCTCCTGGTTCCTGTTGACAGCATCTTCTGACTCATTTGTGCCATTAGTATCTGGGGAGAAAACTGCAGGACTTTCATTTCGGAGGAAGGCTCATTATAATTATCTGTGCCTCTGTCACCTCAGGATCTGATTACGGTGCTGGGGTTGCACCTTGAAATGGTTACAATTAAGACTTAATGAAGTGAATAACTGCAGTCCTGCAGTTACTCCCCATCAACTTATTGCATCTGCCTCTATCATAGCAACAGCTACCACTTGATTTTTATGATTTTTGAAAAGTGAAAGCTCATATTTGGAGTTTGTCCTATAAAATCCCACACAGTTGGGACTGTGAGAGCCTGGGCAACTCTGCTTTCCCGTTGCAACACAGGCTGGATGAGCTTGGAACATGCTACTGGCCAAAAATGGGTTCAGGTAGGAGAAAAACAACCCAAACATTCAGTGCTTTTTGGGCTGGAAAATGACAATGAAATCCTGTGTGACAACTGTGTGGAGAGGGCAGTGCTAAAGTCCACGCTGAATCCCACTCCCACCCCACAAGACAATGCAGGTACAGAGGTGCAGGCAGCCAGTGTGCCTCAGCCAGCCTACACCAGCGCTGTGGGAGTGCCATGACTCCCACATGGTTTATTCCAATGTACATGAAGGATGTATCTGACTTAAGCCAAGAGAATAAAGTGACATACAAAACTAACTGGCATTTTAATGCCTTCCTGTCACCTTTGGTTTGAAATGGAGTGTACATGTGTGTGGATGTACTTCCCAATCCTCTGCGACTCTGCTAGTAACAAAGAGTGATTTGTTTCTTTGCTTTTCTCAGATAACTATGAAGACAGATTTGGGGGTAAAAAGGAAGGTAATAGAGATAAGGATATTATCCTTTCAATTTTCTGTCTTTCTCCTTTGCCCCAATTTATTTGCCTCTCTCTTCCTAATCGCTGGGAGATTATGTCTGAACCATAAGACTTGAAGAATTTTATGCCATTTCCTCTTAAATGACTGAACAGAGGTATTTATTGCTGTAGAGAGACTTGTATCAACACCTGCTTGTCAGGTGAGGATAGCCTGCCTTTTGATATTTTTGATGGATTATCAATGAGGCCCAACTGGAATAAATCCTGGCCCTTTGGTGTGGTGGTCAGAGGACAATAAAGAGGTTCTTGTAGCTTGACATCTGGCAGCTCCAGGATGTTTTTTCTCAGTAAAAAAGCTAGTGTCCTCATGGATGGTGCGGAAGAAAATGCTAAATTAACTATACGTGAAAGTAATGAACCAAAAAACCTCTTTTTAAAAGATGTTGACTTCAGTGTCCTGCTCTACTCTGATATTTTGGCAAATGTGACCAGGCCTTTAAACTTGGTACTAGTAGCCTGTATGATGTTGCTTGGTACACAGGAGTTGAAAGAAATATTTCTAAAACACCTGGAGCTTTCAGAGAGGCAGAGATTTAGTAGCAACAAGGATACAGTTGGGAATAGGTTACTTGCTGATGTTCTAATTGTTTTCTGCCTTCTTTGTCCGTATTGGTCAGGCCTATGATAGGAAGGATCAGCAGAGACAAGGCATTCAGGTTATGAGAAAAACTGTCAGGTCATGACCTGAGCCAAAAATTCACAAAACCACAAAATGGTTGAGGTAGGAAGGGACCTCTGGGGATCATCTGGTCCAATCCCCTTGCTCAAGCAGGACCACTTGGATTCAGTTGCTCAGGACTATGTCCAGAAAGCTTTTGATGTCCAAGAATGGAGACTTCACTACGTCTCCAAGCAACCTTTGCCAGTGTTCAGTCATTCTCAGAGTGAAGAAGTTTTTATATTTGTTCATTTTTTCTTATGTATAGTGCTTATAACCACTTGCACAGAAAATCCAGTCACTCTAAGAATATTTAATTCTCTGTTCCTCTTATCCTCTTCAAAATGTGTATAGATGAAATCACTTCCATGTCATTTGCAGCACCAAAGTGCTCCTAAGTATAGACTTAGCTTAGTGACCTTGTAGTGAATGTCAGCAGTCAGTTAACTCACCACTTAGCACTAACACTGAAGCTATTTAGGAAATAATGAGTTGGCACAGCATACTAACTTCTGGAATAACTGGGAGCTTGCTATTGTCTGATGCATGCCCCACGCAGTGTTATAATTTAGGGAAGAGAGTGAATCACTCCTACTGCTCCCAACCGCAACTTAAGGCATTAAGTTTGTCTTCAGTGAAAACATCTCAGGCTCATCCATGGATTTCTTCCCTTCTGTACTTTACTTTCACTTGTCTACACTGACAGCTAGCTTAGCATCTTCCCCTTCAGCCCTAGAAGACCAACTATATGTAGTTACCCATGAATACTGTGACTTTGAGGTAAACAACGTAAAAATCATCTGCAGTCGTAACAACGATGCCAAAATGGTCTTCTGTAAACCCTCTGATCTGAAGTAGGTCATGAAGTAGGGTGGTGGAATACTGGAACAGGTTGCCCAGGGAGGTGGCTGGGGCCCCATCCCTGGAGGCATTCAAGGTGAGGCTTGACAGGGCTCTGAGCAACCTGATCTAGTTGGGGATGTCCCTGCCCACTGCAGGGGGGTTTGGGCTAGTGACCTCCAGATGTCCCTTCCAACCCAAACCATTCTATGATTCTATGATTCTGTGAGTTACTGCCAGAGTCTCCCTCTGGGTGGGCTGAGGAAAACATTTATTTGATGTTTTCTTATTTGTGGTGTAGGAAAGCTCAACCCTCCCTATTTACAGTGGGGACAGGATCTGGTATCCCAGCCCTGGGTCTCCCTGGAGCCTACACTTGGAAATAATAATAGATAAGCAACCCCCTTCATTCCATGGAAATGATGTGTCATTGTTGGGCACAGGAAACCTCCAAGGGTGTGTGAGTCTGTTCAAAAGACAGATTGATGTAAGCAATGGGTTTGAATTCCTCTGAACAACAAAAAATGGGGATGGGAGCAACTTCCACCTGGAGAGGACACACTGTACAGCAACTGCTCCTAAAGCTTGTTTTGTACAAAGCAAATTTCCATCAGAAAAACCTGATTTACATGAACAATTCTGCAAGAGAAATTGGGAGGAATTTTGCTCCAGTTTATAAGGATGGGCTTTGGGCCTTCTCTTACATGATTTGTTAAAACCTGACAAATGCTGTCGCCAAGAAACCAAGGCACAGCACAGAATTACAAACTGTTTTGTGTGGGAAAGCAGAAGGGATGTCTGGATGCTCACTCCCTTCTTTTTGCAGCATGACCTTGAGTAGGTGCTAAAATGGCCACCTCGGTGTACCTTCCAGTCATGGGCACCACTTCCAGTAGGTATCACACCTGCACAATTATGTGCTTTTGTTTCGTGGTCTCATTCAAGATCAATCTTCCGACTGGTTCCTCTGTGAAGATACAAATGTACTCCTGTGAGGAGTACACAGCCTCAGTCTGAGGTAGCTTCTGAGCAAGACAGACTACTTCTGTCACTGAGTTTGTTCTCTAGTATCAACAAATCAAATCTGAAATTTGCTCAGTTAAATATATTTTCAGAAAAAAATCCAGAGTTGGACATATCCTATTACACAAGTGTATGAAAATCAAAGGAAAACTGATTAGGAAAGGTTTACATCTTTTTTTATTTTTTCTGTTTCTTCTCTCTCTGAAATCTTTCACATGCAGATGTTGATGGTTTGTCAAGCACACAAAAACAGCTCAGTTTCTGCAGATGCAAGGAAATAGAATATCTAAGGAAACTGCAAAGAGTAGAAGCAAATGAAAGATCTTTTCCAATAACTTGCAAGGTTACGGAAAACAAACAAGTATATTCATGAACCTTCTAAAACTAAATGCAAAGCAGTGAGATTGTATTTACTTTAACAAGAGAGCTTTCTTTTGTCTCTTTGTATTTAACCTCAAATTGTTTGCATTGCTTCCCATGGCAACAAATTAAATCCTTTGGAAATGTATTTGCCTTTTGCTAGTAATATCTATTACAATAAAACATATGACATCTATTGTCAAGAGCTGTACAGGAGATAAAGATGGAAATTCAAAAAAGGTAAAAAGAAAGTGTTACACTATGTGTTCAGCAAACCAAACTACTTAACCTTTTGTCTCTAGTCTTTCATTCTTCAGGTCAGCAGACATTTGAAATGTTGCCAAGATAACATATTCCTTTTGCATGGACTAGAGATTGCTCAGTAGTGACCTCTCTGCCCAGTTAAAGGCCAGAATGAAAAAAGACTGCATGTCTCTAGGGATTTCTGCCTCATCCTGCTTAGCTGCATACTGAGAAAGACCATGCAGGTAGTGATTACCAGCAGGTCATTAGATGCCTTTAAAGAAATGGCAGGAAAGAACAACTTCAGCTGGTGTGAGTTGTGTTTGGTTTTCTTCTCAGCAGATGGCTAGGTAGGTTTAATCTGTGTGACTGTGATACTGCTGGGGGTCAGGAAGAACAGGAGGGCTGGGAGGTTTGCCCATCCAACAGGAGTGGATGGCTGAGGCAAAGTGCTGCACCAATACAGCAGTTCTGGGCTGGTAAATCCTCAGGTCTCCACAGTGCACATGGGTTTATTGAGCTGAGCATCATTGCACTGTGCATTGCTGGAGGTGTGCCACTGTGCTTCAGTGGCTGTAAACTTGGTGACTTTGCCAGAAGCTTCAGAGGTAAAGAAAGGGTCTTCTTTTTTGCTTCTGACTCTGTGATGAAAGGGAAAAGGTTGTTTCAAAGATCTTTCTTTGCATAGTCCACCTATCCTCAATTCCTCTGTTGACACCTGAGATTTGTCACCAGCAACACGGGGTCAGGAGCAGCTCAGGGAGTGGAAAGAGACCTGTTCTGGAGTGTGCGATGGTTTCTGACCAGGCAGACCACACATTGAACTGAGCCCTCTCAGCTCCTCTCCTTGAGGTGTAGCCTGTGGACAGGATGGAGCAATGATGCAGACCTGCACCTCTTGCAATGAGAGATGGTGGTGGCTGGGGAGGGGAGCAGAGTTGGACTTCAGTGAGTTCTCATCTAACTTCCTAATGAACTGCATTGTTATGGTAGGCCAAGCAGTGGCTTGGAGCCCTTGAAATGGGAAACAGACCTGCAAACCAAAAGACTATTGCTGGAAATTGCAAGGAGGGAAGAATAGGTGGGGAGGCAGAGTGGCCAAAGAGCTATTATCTACCTTGGTGGGAAGGACTCTAAACCAACTGTCAGAGGGAGAAATGATGCTTCGCTCTTTATTTGTGTATGATTTCCTGCTGTGCTCTGAGCTTCCGACTGCATCCACATCCCTCAGGCAAGATATCTCTCTTCGTACACAGCTTCAGGGAATGCAATCAGATATTCTGGACACCCACAGCAGGTGCATTCAGTCTTCTGGGGTTTCAGGGTGCAGTTGTAGACCATTCTACTACTCATTAGGTTACTTTAAGTACCCTGAACCATAACCATCTGACAGCATGGCAATGTAGTCAAGCATTCCCAAGACAATAGCAGAGTACACAACTGATACAGTGGAAACCTCTGCAGAGATCAGGCACCTAATATTTCCACCTAAGACTTGCATCTTACCCCATTGTATAAGTTTCTCTTCTTGTACTGCTTTGCAGTCCTGAGAGGGTTTTTTACTCTGAAGCCTGCATAATCTATGTCAGTGCAATTGCAAGAAATATATGCTTGAGAAAACCACAAACTGATAAACACTGGACATTTTCCCACAAGATTTTCCTGACTGTCGGTCTAGTTTATGCTTCCAAAGAGTATAATTTATCTCCTCCTGGCTGTTAAAGCTTCTTTTCTCTCTTGTTTCCTCTTCCTACTGCTCTTTCACCCTACAGCTGGTGTGGACAGCTAAGTTAAAAGAAAGAAAAAATGAATGGAAGAGAAAAAGATGAAAGGCCTCCACCAGGAATCTCTTGCTGATGGAAATTGAGGTATCTCTGTGGTAAGAGAGATAAGAAGGTGTTTCCAGGGGTCTTCCTATCTTTGTCTTTATTGTCTGTAACAGAGTATTATTTGCAGGTGAGTGAAGCAGAGCTAAAGTGTTAGTGTGAAATCTTTCCTGGGACTAAATCCCTCAAATCATCATGAGGGGGTAGCATTCAAATGAGGCTGAGTTTGCCCAGTCTCTGCCAGCCCCATCTCTAATCCCATTCCCCACAGCACTCTGAGCCACATGAGCATTTTTAAGCAAAGCAACCCTCAGAGGTATTTCTTGCTTCCTCTCCGTTAATTTGATTAATAGGCTGGATTGAGTAGCATCTTCGTCTCACAGCAACCTCACATCACTGGGTGGGTACAATGGCTAGTTTCCAAACCATGCAGTGTGGAGCACTAGGGCTTAAGACACAGCTTACAGAATTGTCCTGGGAAGCAGGGACATTAGTCACAAGGAGACAAGTGCTTTGACAATGACAGCTGATGATGTACAGTACTTGCCTTTTTTTTCTTTTTTTCAGTCAGTTCAGGCTACACCTCAGATGTTTAGGTGTCTTTTTGGGGTTTTATTTTTTTAGAATATCCACAGAATTACGCACGTTACTCCAGCTGCTGTGTATGCACCAGAATGAGAAAGTGTTCTCTTTCAAATCCCTGGTGGCCTGCTAAAGCCCCAAAACAAGCAACAAGAATTAATTCCTCCCCAGATAAGAATTTCCTAAATCCTAACAGATAATTTGTTTGAAGTTTAATTTTAGTCTGTTATTACACACATGGGCCTTATCTTCATTCAGAGTCGTTAGCAAAATTAAACAAGCTCTTCAAACAGAAAAGGGAAGCATAGCAAGAGCCCAAGCGATCGAGTGAAATGCAGGGCTAATGGCACTAATGGTAGGCTTAGGCAGTGCTGGCAAGGCCAGGCCCTCAAGAAACCTCCAATTTGTCATGTTCTTCCATGTTTGACTCATGCTATAGGGGTGCATCCTGCCCTCTGGGATCCTGTGATACTCAAGCCACCTCTGCTATGATCCATGTCACGGTACCTGTGCTCTGCCCCTCCTAATAGTTAGCAGGATGCCTTGAGACTCCGTGGTTTCCCAACTCTTGCTCATCTGCCTACATTGCAGCAGCTCTGGATTTGTTTCTTTAGGTGCCAGAAGTGCACAGTAGAACAAAGAGAAGAAAAACAAGGCCGTATCACAATCTTGTGTAATCTTTTGAAATATGCTCTGTGTCAGTGACACCACTGGGTGAAGTTTATCCTAATAGATTTACATGGGAATCCAGATCTCCATCACTGGGCTGAACTCTTCCCCTCTAGCCACTGTGACTTAAGAGCCTGGAGTGGCGGTTGTCTCCTTATTGCACCTCTCTGTTAATATGACTTGGACCCTCAGTCTCAAGGTGTAGAAGAGTGTTTGAACATGTCAGAATTGCAATATGTTTCTGGTCAGGGTGATGTTTAAGGGAACATCTAGTCATGTGCCATTTTTATGCTATTTGACCTCAGTCAACAATGTCGACCAGAGCTCAGTTGACTATTTTAGTATTTCATATATAGTCTTGTCTTTATAAAATGCAAGATTCTCTTCAGACAGTGCTCTGAAAGCCTCCCTTCCCCAACTGCAGTTTGCAAAAAAAATCCTAGATCTAGAAAAGAGAAAAAGAGACTAAGACTACTAATGAGTTAAACCAAGTTGGGAAAAAAGCAGTGCTGCTGGTCTCTGCCTGTAAATCAATTCCTTTCTTCTTCAGTGCTGCTAGGACCACGCGGGCTCCCTCTAGCGAGTACAGAACAAATTCTTCTGCACTGAAGCTGTGTAGGTTACCTGGAGTTCATCAGCTTTGGCATATGAAACTGTGGTAGCTATAAGGTAGCTAGGACATGGTATGTGTAAGATAAGGCCTCAGGATGAGATGCTGAAGATCTAAGTTGCATTTTCAGGTTTGTCTCCAGTCCATTCATCCGTGATCAAGTCACTTAGGTCTAGACTAAAGTGAATGTCAGGGGGATGCCAATGTGCCACTTGGGCATCTGGCCAAACAGCCTGGGAGCTGCCTCTGACTCCTTGCACAGCTCATAGGTAGAGGCAGATGCCTCAGAAGAGGTTAGAAACTGTGGTGGCCATCCACAAACTACTCCATGGGGTTTTCATTTCTTAGGATTTCAGCATTTAACCTTGGCCTCCCTGTTACATGCAGGTCCTATTGTCAGGAGGTAAGGTTTCACAGCCTAAGCCTCTCCTGGAGCTGGATTGGTGATAAACCCTATGGACAAGTTCCTGTGGGATGAGTTAGATGAGTGTTGTCACCACTCCAGAGCACCTTTGTGGGTGCTTGCTCATACCCTGCAATGAATGCAGGATTATGCAGGGTAGTTTTCACCTCTGTGAAAGTGAGGAACTGTAGGCATCTGGGGACCTATCAAAGGGAAAATGACTCACTTGCAGAGCTGCTCTCTGCCTCAGCCCTTGACAAATATCTGCTCATCAGTGTTTTGGGGGCTTTTAAATGGAGCATAGGTCACCTTGATCTTTAGTAGCTTCTCGTTGAGTATTGGTTTTAAATTAAACTGGTTGTTGTCAGTGTAGACCTATCAACTGTGCTCTGAGACACAGTGAAGCAAACCTGGAGATTTAAGTGGAGGAAAGCCATCCTGGATGTTTACACCTGCTTAATACTAAGACAGATATGGAGTTGTTCAGTTCAAGCCGAAAGGTGATTCTGACATGCACAAGCATAACTGCAGGTGCTCAGTGAACTCTACCTGCAAAAACTATGGTGTTATGTAGGGCATGGGAGATTACAGCCTTAGCCAGAACACAGGTAAAAAACAGTAAAAAACATTTCATTCAGCCATTGCTTTCTGATAATGGATCATTTAATTTAGGGCTTCCTGCAAAATCAAACTCTAATAGCCAGAAAGCATTGTCATTCTCCCTCTTTTGTAATAGGGATATAGGTCTGTGTAGAGTTAGATGGAACAGAACAATTTTTCTTCTTTTAAGGATAACAAAGGAAAAGGACAAGAGGCAACAGATACAAGTTGCTGTAATGGACATTCTGGTTAGATAGAAGAAAAGAATTCATCTCAGTGACTGTGGTCAAACAATGCACCATGTTGCCAAGGGATGCTGTGGGATCTCCAGCCTTGGATATACTCAGAACCAGATTGCACAAAGCCTCAGTAACCTGACCCAACATTTGCCCTGCTTTGAGCAAGGTGTCAAACCAAATCATCTCCAGAGGTCCCTTTAGCCTGAACCGTTATATGATTTTATGATACACACCAAAGTCATTTTAACACAATTGAAAGATTTTTCTATTAATAATAGAGGGAAACATATTTTAATTCACTCATGCTTATACACAAATATGCTGGAGGAGGCAGGACAAAAACCACTATTTAGGCTTTAAATATTTACATGTAACTTCACAACTTCAGAAAGCATCCTCCTGCTCTGAGTCTCAGTGGATGGATTTTGAAGTCTGCAAGTCTGGCTGTTGCTTAGAGGTCAGACCACAACTTTGTGTAATGTCTCACATACTGAGTTGCATAGGTTCAAACGAAATTTGAAGTAATTTGTCCCAAATGGCATTTTTTAGACTTTCTGCTTTTACTACTCTGGAGCGCTTTTTTTTTTCCTTTTTTTTTTTCCCCTGGAAAGAATATGCTACCCCTGAATAGACTAGGTAGTATTATGTTCCTTTAAGATCTCACTAATTTAGTTAGTCCTTAAGAAGTTATTAGCATTGGTCACATCTTCACATTATTTCTTTCAAGATATTTTCCACAAATTCATTTTAAGCTTTCTTTCTTTTCCTTTAAAAAGTTACCCATTTTGATACCAAAACTATTTAAAAATTTTGTATATTCCAATTTCTGTGAAAATATTTCAGCAAATATAATAATGCATGTATGTTTCTCCTTAGCTTGCATAGTCATGCTAACTTATTTGCTGTAAACAGTAACAGCATGTTGTACCTTCACACTGGGAAGAGGAAAAAAGCATTTTCAACAGCAGCTTGAGTAGGACTGTAAACAACATAACAAGCCATAGAACGACTAAAGTGATGGTCTCTTGCTGAACAAAGACCTCTAAAGACAGATAAGGTACTTGGGTACCAATATGGCTAGTGTAGATAGGGGCTCAATCTGAATTCCTCTACTATGGAACTATACATCTCTTGAAAGATGCAAAACATGACTTTCATAAACTGAAAGCCATTCTGATTCAGACTAAACATTGTAACTCATTCCATTAAAAGTGCATTAGGTAATTTAGGTAAGTCTCAGGTAATATAGATCTCCAAAACTGAGGATCGTGACCAAGAAAAATCTTCCTTCTTTTCCTCACCTTGCTTTCACATTGTCTCTGAACAGTTTTCAAGCATGAGCTAGTAGAATCTCAATGTTCAGCGAGAAAGAGACAAAAAAAACTCCTAAAGTTGTGACTCTGATGAGTAGATGACAAGGCAGTAGGTAAATTCTAGCTATTTAGATTGTGAATAGTGTTGACATCAAGTGATTTCTATTTATTGTGATCACTTTTTAGATCATCAGATTTTTTTTTTTCATTTTTTCCCAGTGTTTGGAGATTCACACATATTCAGAAGAATTATAGGGAATATTCTCTCTCACAGTTCAACTTTATGTGTTACTTAGGGTCATAGCTAAGCAGAAGAATGCTGTCAGTTTTTGTGGGGATTGATGCTAGCCCTTGCTGTGGTAGCACTGAACAGTCAACTATGCTCTCCTGAAAGCACACTTTGGTTCTCTATGCCAATAGAGTTCTGGAATCAATCAAACCTTTGTACGCTCTCCAAATAAACTGTATTGCAGACCTTTTAGCTTTATGCAGTGACAGGCACAATTCGAAAGAAAATCTGTGCTCCAAACACCTCAAATGTTTTGGGATGTAAGTTCAAAACTCTCACCCTAACATAAGACCATCTTTATTTAAATAACTTTATTTTCAGAAGCAAAATTCTCTCTACTTGAGAGCATGGTCCTGACATCTATAACAGGATCTAATTTGTGTGGTTTGATTTCATCTGGGGTTTTAAGTCTGTTGGTTCTTATTTCTTCGTGTGCTATTAATTTGTATTTTTTGACAGAATAAGCACAAGATTCATTTACATGAATAACCCCTGAGGGTTGAAATGCCCCAATACTGTAAGAGAATACCTTATTCCTATTTAATTTTTTGTGGCAGTGTTTTTTCCCCCCACTGATTACTAACTTCTTTTGTCTTAACGTTATGCCAGCGTAAAGCTTGGGAGCTGATTTAAATCCTTCCTTTAACACAAAAGAATAATGTTAGCTGTAGTGACAGGTATGAACCCATCAGGCAATGTATGCAAGAGGGGGTTTCACTCCCGCATTGCCTCTGGCTGGTGTGGTACACACAGTCCAGGTCACGCAAGCGCTGACACAGTCCTACTGCCAACGAGGTGGCTCTAGGGGAAGATCTCAGATGCAGCCTACATGGGACAGCCCTTTGACTCTTATGTAGGTAAGCCATAGGGTAAATACTATCCTGTGGATTACTCAAATTCATTATTTTTTTCCCACTCCTTTTACAATAATCACTTTTTCATTTATCATTTATTTGCTAATATGCTTAGCTATTGTAAAATTTAGTGAAAGTATGGTAAATGTGGAATGGATCTTTGAGCAGGGAAGGTTTAACAGAACTGTCTATACTACAGTTGTTCACCTGAAGCCCCAAAATTGTGAATCAGACCCCTGAAAAGTCACAAAATGCTGCAATTTTTTACTTGCACATACGACCACATAACACTGCTCATTTTCTGTGTAGCTTGCACAGTGTGCAACTTGCTCTTCCATGCTGGGACCCCTCTACTTGGACCAGGAGCTGAGCAGCTTGGTCTTCATCATTCTCTTGATTATCTGCCTCTTCTCAGCTTTTATGTACCACTTTCTTCTATTGCTAAGGGAGGCCTTTAGTGCCTGCACCCAGACATGCTTGCTGGGATGTAAGTTCAAAACTCTCACCCTAACATAACATAGTCTAGTGCTTTGACTTTGCTGTGGGAACATACTCTTATCCCGGCTTGGTGTTATCCAAGTTGCTCCTCTTCCCTTTGTAAGATATTCAGGTGCTAGTTATTCTACTCATTAGCTTCTGCTTGGCTACCTTTTAGTCTTTGAAAGGACTACAGTGACAATCCATTTTCACATTTTCTTTTCTTTTCTTTTCTTTTCTTTTCTTTTCTTTTCTTTTCTTTTCTTTTCTTTTCTTTTCTTTTCTTTTCTTTTCTTTTCTTTTCTTTTCTTTTCTTTTCTTTTCT
>VWZO01000230.1:192480-271885 GCA_013396975.1 Bucco capensis | reverse complement strand
TTCTCTTCTCTTCTCTTCTCTTCTCTTCTCTTCTCTTCTCTTCTCTTCTCTTCTCTTCTCTTCTCTTCTTCTTCTCTTCTTCTTTTCTTTTCTGCTGTTGAGATGGAAAGAATATTGTCTTCATATGTTAAACTTTTCCCATTATACACTAGCTCAATATTTGATGCACTTGATTTAGCTCAAGCCCATACTCTGTACATCCCTAGCTTTTTATGGTAGGTATACATCTTGTTTGGTCAATTCTTGTGCTTTCCATCATTAACTGGCATTTTTCAAAGTCCTGCTTCGTATACTCTGCCAACCTTCACAGCGAGTGGTGTGGTCTGGACTCAGCTCTTGTGTGTCACTCAAGGGAAAGACAGTGGTCCAACAGCAGGCTGACAGATCCATGTCTGCCACAGTCTGCTTACACCCTGGTCTGAGAGTGCTGCTCAGTCTACTGCTAGTAGTTACTCTTGTGGACTGACTTTATCCTCAGCTCACATTATTGGAGAGTAGAGTAAGATGTCATTGTAGTGCCTCACAAGTGCTTTCTTCATGATGCTCTGCAATAGCTTCTGATCAAAGCGCAAATGCACCTCATGCCACAAAGGAACTACCAGGGTTACAGCAAAGACCGAAGTCCTCACTCTGGCCTTGTTTGGGAATGAGATTGGAGATATGGATGGGCAAGTGAGAGATCTGGGGATTCAGGAGAGGAAAGCCACTCTGATCTGGACTGTTATAATTGTGAACTAGCCAGGCCCTGGCGTGGAGAGCATGGAAAGCTGCTCAAAGACAGATGCACAAAAAAAAGTCAGAGAGAAGAAGGTCCCATCTAGAGCCAAGAGGCAGAAAGAGATAAAAATAAAATACAAACAGAAGGAAAAAGAGCCAATGTAACAAAAATAGGGAAATTTAAAGCAGATTTATTATAAAGAGAGGGAAAAGGGGAAAGGGAAGCTGAAAGCTAGAAAATTACCTCTTGGTTAATAAAGGGGAGTTAGATGCCTATTTTCAGGCTCTAATTGTCCCTGCAGTTAAACTTTCATGCTTTTATTTAGAGTTAAGAGAAGAAAGATGGCCTTGTTGGCACGTAATGAGCCACTATTTTAGGTCACAGTGACTATCTTAGATCTTGCAGCCCTAGGGATATTTTCTGTACTACTTACAGACTATCTTTACAGCATTCAATTCTGATGTAACCATGCCACAGCATGCAAAAACTTTTATAACTCCTGTCTCAAAAGGAAGGATTGAAACCTTGACCTTTCTAACATCAATGAAAGAACTCTATTTCACTTCAGTGTGAATTCAGGATTTCATCTCAAACATGGAGTTTGTTCAATACTGAGAGCTTTGTGAGCTTAAGGTCATCACTAAAGCCAAATCTTGGGAGTTCAGGTAGTTTTTTTCCAGAAACTAATGTAAGATGGCATGAGTTTCTCCCATTCCTCTTAAGTGGAGAGGCTGTCCAGGATTAGTGTAAAATAAGCTGCAATTCTTCTTACTTTGAGGAGAAATTGCTCTGTGTGGTATTGCAGGGGCAGGTTTCACAAAGGTGATTAGAAAACAAGTATTTGCACCCAGGACTTTCAATGAAGACGTTATCTCCTCTAATCTGAGAATTCTCTCCTTCTTTCCTGGCTTGGGCTGTGCAGTGCTTTACAGGCAAACACAAAGGCAAAAACAGCCATGTGCTCTGAATAACTTACATTCAAATTAGATTGACAACATAATGAAAGCTGAATAATGTTATATTTGGAAGTCATTGATAGAAATCATCCCCAGCTCATATCTTGAGAGGATAGTAGGATGAGTGGTTATCTATGCCTCTGCTGCTCTGCTTCTTCTTTCATAGTCATTTTCTTTTCTCATCTTGCCTGGCACTCTTCAAAAATAGCCTCTTTAAGATATGAAATTTATCTTTATTCTTCTGGAAAAAATATCCTCCTAACTTTCTGGATGGACTCTTATAATGCTCCGATTATGTTTTAGAGTTGGTGTACTCAAATCCTCACTGATTTCCAGGATAGGTCTTAAATCACACATTATATATCCTTATCCCCCAATACTCTGCTCTGGATTTACAGTTCCAGTTAAAGTTACATCTGTGAAGGAAGATGACATCTTGCTTCTCCCTCTCCTTTTAAAATACCAAATCGATTTAAGGGCTTAACTTATTGTTATAGTTTATCCTGAACCTTCTGAATCAGTTCATTGAATTTTAGCTGTAGCTATATAAAATTCCATACAGTGAAATTATTTGGCCATACTGAGGATGGCTATTCTACAATCCATCAATGCCACTAACTGCCAGCAATAAAGAAATTCTCCTTTATTCTCCATTCATCTCAGTGAATTTCTAAAACTACTATTGAACACCAGGGGTATATTTTACTAGGTTTTAATTTTTTTTCTTCTTATTTTAAGAAGATATTTACTTGAAATGCACTTCACCACTGAGTGGCTTCAGTAGCTGTCACAGAGAGACACTGGGAAGACCCAACGAAATACACACTTGTAAGACTGACTGTAAAAGTGAGCAAGATAATGGCAACATTTATAAGGAAGAAGATTATGGTTCAGTTACAGATGTGATTTAGTAAAGGGAAAGCTGCACGGTTGTTAAAAGAAGATCATGTATAACAAATGTATTAGGGTAATTTCAATGCAGTTCTGAACCGAAAAAGATGAAATCGTTGACATAATTCAGCCATATTTTGAGAAAGTATTTGTTCCAGACTGCACAGGAGATCAATTTACAAGGTCAGAAAGCCAACCATAGGGGACAACTCTTGAAATGGAATACAAATTGGGTTAGGCACAAGAAACAGATGGTGTCAGTAAAATGAAACAATTCAGGGAGTGATGAGGTATAGATATGCCTGAATGCAAATACTGAATACCACACAATTTGGGTCCCAAATCATTTGTTGCGCTAAGAATGTGGACATGGGCAGGTCTTCACTGCTTTGGAATGAAAAGATTTGCAAACCTCTCTGGGGTGATTGATTGAAAACAACCATGAAAATGCAAATCATCGTGGAGAAACCCATGCAGTAAATGCACTTCTAAAGTCCTCTATGGACAGAAGAAAAATGCCTGAAATTCACAGGTGATTAACCACTTCTACCTGCTTTTTAACACCATCTGTGCACCTTGTTAACTACCAAATTGAAACAGATACATTTTACTGGTGTGTCAGAATCTGCCCGACCACTGAAGTTAAGAAAAATTACATTGTGCTGTTAGTGAAACCCATGAACAGTACAGAATTGGAGGGAGAGTGAAGTCTCCATCAGCGAAATGCCCAAGGAAATGCTTCAACCAGCCTTTGACTTCTTTGTTCTTACTATGTGATTTTTTCCCCCTTTATTTTAGTAACAGACTGAGAAGCAGTCTAGAACTAAGCACAACTAGGACTGAGCATGGCAAGCTCATAGGAGGATCCTAAAAACTAGCAATGTTCCATCAAAGTCTTGTTCTTTGCATACACAAATTGGCTGCCATCTTACTCAAGCACAGAAACAATGAGGGGCCACATTACTGAGTATGCTCTGTTAGATAATAATGTTATTGCTTCTTTTAAAGCAGAAAGACCAGACATCTTAAAGTTTGGATAGGAATTGAGCTTCTCACAGCATTTAAGGTTCTACCATGGGTGTCTTCACATCTCCTAGCCCTAAAGTTGCTAAAACAGTGTGATCCTCTTAGACCCCACCTCCAGTGGTGAAAGCATCCATTAATTTTATTTATTCCAGCCTTTAAATGTACATATTTCTGCAACGCAAAGGTGTTTCTACTTAAGAATCTTGATAAAAACTTTAAAATCCATGATGGAGAAAACCCTTTATGGAGGAAATATTTCTGGCAAAACCACGTAAAGTCTGAGATCTGAGTGTCGTTGGCTCCTTATCTCTGGACACAGCTAACCACACAGTGCACACTCTCAAAACTACCCCTTGTTGGCAGGTTTCAGGAATCACACTTGCAAAAGAAGGCAGATGTAAAACTGATGGCTAAAGAAAGTAGATATGCATGGCATATACAAATTAAGTGAAATTCATTTTCATTCATTTCAGTATGCTTGGATACAAATTGTGATTCAGAAGATGATTCATAATTTTTATTTGTCCCTACAAGCTGCCTCTGGAGGACAAGTCAAGGCACCAGGGACCCACTTCAGATACCCACTTCAGCCTGTGATTTCTGTTGAATGAAAGTCAGAGCCCTCTGCCCTTATCTTGATTAGTTTTATGGGGTTCCACTTGAAACTGACTGTTTGGTGCCTTCTACCATTTCTCAGAGTGAATAAATAAACATACCATCCACATACAACCTCTCACTATGACCAGGAGATTATATTTTCAATTTATTCAAGTGACCAACAAGCAGGAAGGAAAAAACCCCTTTTCTTAGTGAAATGAAAGAATTTATTTTAAAAATAAATGGTTGGGAACCAAGAATAAAAAAAGAAAAAGATGTGAAATTCAAAGGTAAAACAAGCAGCAATAAATAAAAGTACAGACCTACCTTCACCGGAATAGTAATTTAATAGGGTCATAATCTCATCTGTTAAATGTAAAAGACAAGTGAAATTGTGGAATAACCTTACAACATTTACATAATAGGTACATCTTGTCCACAGTAGTTCAAGGTACCTGAAAAGAGTCCCTAAGCACCCTGATAGTACTAGGTATGATATCATATTACATACCATGGAGCAATTAAAAGTCACACAGGGAAAGCAGCAGGTATTGTCACCAATACAAGAAAGCAGCAGGGGCAAATAAAAGAGAAAGTAACTCTAGAACAGAATCTACTCCAAGGGCTCCTGTTACAGTTACTGCATGGACTTTCTTTCCATCTGATTCAAACTTGGAGCACAGAAACAGACTGCTTAACTATGTCTGTTAAATCTGTTGCTTAGTATTTATGTGAGGAGAGGGAGGCTATATCTTTCCAGTTATAGTCTTATTTGGAATGTAGAAACACAAGATTTACCTCCTTGATGGAGCTGCTTTTACTAACTGGGCAAGCTTCTAGGAAGATAAAAGAATGTTCTCCAAACTTCACTAAAAAAAGACTGAGGTGGTAGCCTCAAAACTCTGCATCTCTGTGTGGTGCCATTGCTCACTCTAAGGCATGCAGTCAAGGTTTGATGAGAAATTTCCTCAGGAACCCAGAGCTGATATATTTTGGCTTTCTCCAGACAGACATTTTCAAATGGAAAATTATTTTACTCTGATATTCTCAACAAGTTCTGTTTCAATTTAATTTTTGTTCTTCTTGTCAGTGGGCTTTCTTTCTTTATTCCCTCTAAATTGGTGAGAAAGCGCAGGATCAGGCTGGCTGTCCTTTATGATCCCTACCTTGTTCTTTGCTTACAGTCTGCTAAGTATTGACCACATATGTAAAGTGATGTTTTCTGTGCTGAAAATCCTGTTGTGGTCACAGTAATAAATTTCTCCACAATGGTCAGACAGCTTTTGGGGATTTGATACACCCCACTAGCTGAAAAATGAACTTAAAAGTCTGAAAAGCCACTCATATGTCAGATCTGATGACAGTACTAGGTCATTCTTCAATTTCATCATAGCAGAAAGTAATCTGAATTCCCCACTTGGATTACTTAGTAAAATGAACTGTTTCTTATATTTTTCTAGCACACTCATAGGAACATAAAATGCAGTACACGTTTCCTTAGTACCCATCAGTTGTGCCTGTCTGAGTCACTTGACAAAATATTTCCTCTGATCTTATATTGCATTTTTAGTTACATCAATAGCAAGAAATTTTAAGGGAAATAATAATGCAGAAGGAGGGCAGTGAGAGACTTTCCAGTCTCTCTTGAGAGACTGTCTTGACAGGAGGAGTTTGATGCCTCTGGGAAAACAGAATTCATTTACACTAACTCTATATTCAATTGTTATGACAAGGCCTTAAAACAGGCTCTGATATTTTGTGCTTTTTTTCTTTACTGCTATCTTCTAGCTCCTATTGAGTTGTCCTTATTTTTAGAATGAAGGGAAGAAGAACCATGAATTCTGATGGTGAAAATAAAATAACTAATTCCTAATCCCTACACAGTTATCTACTATCACTAGCAAGAGACAATAGTGTCAAACTTTTTCAATACAGCCTTGATCAAAATAATGAATTTTAGACATGCTTTTAAAGAACTTAGAGCCTTCTTGTCCAAGTTGGATTTGAACTTCCCCCACATCTTGCAGAGCCTTGACCACAGCCTGGTGTTCCTTGGGGGACTTCACTGAAGGCTGTGCTTGGTGTCAGGCTAAGTATGTCCACAAAAGAGAGTGTTTGAACTGACCAATTCTGTATAATGGGTGTTTACTAGTGTAATGAGGTACATGAAACAGGAAGTTCTTTGTGTCCACCTTTCCTCCTCCTCCTCCCCCTAAATGTGTTTGGTTTGTTTCCAAACTGCTCTGCTGCTGGCTAGCCCCACTCCCCCATTCAGATTGACACTGTAGCTGTGGCAACAGATGTGGTGGGTGTGGGGCGGACTAGAGTGGCAGCAGCCGAGCCCCAGCCTGGTGAGTCCCGGCCTGGTGAGTCCGGCCAGGCAAGCCCCAGAGCAGTAGCCGCACCCTGGCAGCACTGACAGTGCGAGTTCCAGCACCAACTGAGTCTGCAATCCCAGAAGCAGCTTTTCACGTGCAAATCACCCAGACAATCTCGACTGGTGTGGAGAGGCCTTGGGAATCTCACAATACTTTGCCCATATTTAAGATGATACAGGAGCAGCCATTTTTCTCTTTCTCTCTGCACTTCATGAGGGCAACACCGCAGGAGAGAGGGCTGAGCGTGGCCCTCCGCCATTTTGACTACCACTCAGCATCCTGTCCTTTCCATCTGGACCGGGAACTTCTCCTCTTAGATCATCCAACTCCATCCACTACCCTGGCTCCTCCATCCACCATCTCAGCTCACCTCATCTTTCTTCCCACCCCAACTGGACTATATTTCTTGCAGGTTTTATCGGGGGTAGGGGGGACAAACCTCTTGGCACAGTGAGTGGGGAGGGACCAGGAAGATTTCTTACCTATTTCTGTATTTTCGCTGTTATATATATATTTATTTGTTAAAGTTATTCTTTATCATTTTGCCTCGGGTGTGCATGTATTTTTATTTTACATTTCTTCCTTTGTCCTGGGAGGAGGAGGCTCTTTACCTGGGTGTTTCCTAAAAATTGTCTTATCAAACCAAAACATTATTGGCGCCCAACGTGGGACTCACACCCACGACCCTGAGATTAAGAGTCTCATGCTCTACTGATTGAGTGCAGCTTTACCGGACATGTTGGAGCTCCAGTATGAGCTGGAGTCCAGAGCAGCTAAGTGGTATGCCACCATAGACATTGCAAATGCATTTTTCTCCATTCCCCTAGATGCAGAGTGCAGGCCATAGTTTTCTTTCACCTGGCGAGGTGTGCAGTACACCTGGAACCAATTGTCCCAGGGGTGGAAGCACAGTTCTATGATCTGCCATAGGCTGTTTCATACACATTGGTAAAGAGTGAGGCTCCAGAGCATCTGCAATACATCGATGACAGCATCGTGTAGGGGTATACAGCAAAGGAAGTTTTTGAAAAGGGAGAAAAGATCATCCAAATTCTCCTAGATGCTGGCTTCACCATTAAACAGAACAAGGTCAAGGGACCTGCCCAAGATATCCGGTTCTTTGGGGTAAAGTGGCAGGATGGATGCCGCTTAATCCCGACTGAGGTAGTCAACAAAATAACATCAATGTTGACGCCCACTAACAAGAAAGAGACTCAAATATTCCTGGGTGCTGCAGATTTCTGGAAGATGCACATCCCAGAGTACAGTCATATCATGAGTCCTCTATTCCTGGTAACTACCAAAAAGCATAACTTTTATTGGGGCCCTGAACAGCAGCAGGCCTTTGAGCAGATAAAGCAGGAGATTGCACACGCAGTAGTCCTTGGCCCAGTCAGAACAAGGTCAGATGTAAAAACGTGCACCTCTGCTGGAGAGAAAGGGCCTTCCTGGAGGCTCTGGCAAAGGTAGCTGGAGAGACCCAAGGCTGACCACTCCAATTTTGGAGCCGAGCCTATAGAGGATCAGAGGCAAATTACACTCCGACAGAGAAAGAGATCCTGGCAGCCTATGAGGGAGTCCAGTCTGCATCAGAGGTGATTGGCACAGAGGCACATCTTCTCCTGGCACCCTGACTACCAGTGGTGGGGTGGATGTTTAAAGGCAAAGTTCCTGCTACGCGTCATGCCACCGATGTAACCTGGAGCAAGCAGATAGCCTTAATCACACAATGCGCCTGAATTGGTAACCCAAATCACCCTGGGATCCTGGAGGTAATAACTAATTGGCCTGAGGGTGAAAGTTTTGGTCTAGCCGACAAGGAGGGAGAGCAGCCAGTGACCTGTGCTGAGGAGGCTCCACCATACAAACAGCTGCCAGAGGGCAAGAAACAGTATGCTCTTTTCACTGATGGCTCTTGCCTTATTGTTGGCCCAAACTATAAATGAAAGGCAGCCGTATGGAGCCCAGTGTGATGTGTTGCAGAGGCCACCAAAGGAGAGGGTGGATCGAGTCAAGTTGCAGAGCTTAGAGCCGTCCATCTGGCCTTGGACATTGCTGAAAGAGAAAAGTGGCCAAAGCTCTATCTCTACACTGACTGTTCCTGATACAGGCCAGGATGCCATTGGCCTTCTTGGCCACCTGAGCACACTGCTGGCTCATGTTCAGCCAGCTGTCAATCAGCACCCCTAGGTCCCTCTCTGGCTGGCAGTTCTCCAGCCACTCCTCCCCAAGCCTGTAGCACTGCTGGGGTCTGTTATGGCCAAGGTGTTGCACCTGGCATTTGGCCTTATTGAACTTCATGGAATTGGCCTTGGCCCAGCAATCCAGCCTATCCAGATCCCTCTGTAAAAGCCTCCCTTCTCTCAAGCAGATCGACACTGCCACCCAGCTTGATGTCATCTGCAAACTTACTAAGAGTGCACTCAATCCCCTGGTCCAAATCATTGATGAAAATGTTAAACAGGAGTGGCCCCAGTACTGAGCCTTGTGGGACCCCACTCGTAACCGGCTGCCAGCTGGATTTAACTCCATTGACCACAACTCTTTGGACTCGGCCATCTATCCAGTTTTTAACCTAACGAAGTGTATGCCCATCCAAGCCAAGAGCAGTTAATTTCTTTAGGATAATGCTGTGGGCAACTGTGTCAAATGCTTTGCTAAAATCAAGATAAATAACGTCCACAGCTTTTCCTTCATTCAGTAAGCAGGTTACCCAGTCATAGAAGGAGATCAGGTTTGTTAAACAGGACCTGCCCTTCATGAAGCCAACTAGATGTTTTCCAATGAAACCTTCTGTATTGTGTGAGGCTAAAGATTTCTATAGACAGAAGTGTGTTAGATGTTGCACTATCACAGGGCCTTGGAGTAACCAGCCTTTAAAATAAAGTAGTGCAAAGACTTGCATATGAAGTTATACATAATATATTACTCCGCAAAAATCTATACAACAGAACACAGTCTTGACTTTGGACTTTTAATCATTCAGAAAAATCTCAGAGTTAGGGTTGTTCTATGTCTTATTGTTCTGAATTCACTGGGAAAGAATCCTAGGCCAGTCATGGCCTGCAGGCCATTAGCAGTTTGGAGTCAGACAGGGCAACTGACCTGATTTGGCTCCGAAGTGTATCCCATACCATGAATGTCACCCTCAATATAAAGGGGAAAGTTTGCTAAGCATAGAGAACTTCTTGCCTGAGATTATTCTGATTCTGCTCTTCTTTCTTCTCCAGCTCTGGAGGACTGCTTTCCTGTTTGTTATAACCACTGTGCACTCACTTGGCTGAGTATAACTTTGTATACTTTATATTGGCATTGGTATTAGTTAGGCTGTTTCATTAAATCCATTTTCACTTCAACCCATGGTTCTTGTCTTCTTTCCCAATTCCCCTCCTCTGCTGGGTAGGGGTCACTGGGTGATAGAGAAACTGCTACAGTTTAGCCTCAGATATGGAGTAAATGTTGACACTTATATGTGTTTGTTCATTTTCATAATCAGTTTGTTTTCAGATTTGCAATCTCTTCTCTGCCGTAGTAACTTAGAGCTTTCCTCTCAATTCTTTCCATGAGCAGCCCACCCACTACCTGCACTCCTCCTTATTGGCTGCTGCTTTGCATCATTTTTACCTTCCCTCCTTCGGCCAGACCTCACCACCTAGCTTCTTCCCAGAGCTGGTTTGTGTAGACCACAGTCTGTTGTTGTCTCTTCCCCCAAATGTTCTATTTTTTCCCCACTCTCTCTCTGGAGGAGAGAGCTACTTTATTCTGAACTTCAGTATCTAGTCACACTAGCTAAGTGACACTATAGCTTAAAAAATATAAAAAGAAAATAAAGACTGTGTCCAATGTTAATGTTACATGCAGCATCTAATACACAAAGGAGTACAAAAACTCTGAAGGTCCAAAACTGCTGAAGAGGAAAAAAGAAACACCATCACTTTAAAGATCTTTGTTGTTTGCCTAAGATGTGTCCTTCACAGACTTGACTGAGCGCAAAAAGATTCAACATAAATGAATAACTGCTAAAGTGCTTCTGATCTGCAGATCATATTGTCCTGCTGACAGATCATGCATGTGAAGTAGAAGAGCTGATACAGGATAGTGAAACCAGCAATGAACCTGAGAAAATTGAGAAGGTGCAGGTGGAATATAAATGGACAAAAAATAGCCTCTGAAAACGAAAGGCAAAAGCAAAGGCAAGAAAACAAATAGGGGGACAGATAAATGCTAAAAGTAATAGTAACCCCAAGAAACATAGGTTGTTTCCTCCAAAATGTGTGCATGAGGGTTTGAGCGTGTATTTATCTACCATCAGATTAGCAAGAACATGAACAAGAATAATGCTGATATAAATTACCAAAAGTATTAAAATTGATGTTTTCTCTATGATAGGTTATATCCTCATTCAGAGGTATTTAAATGCTGATTAGGTGGAACCCTGAAACATCTGTGGAGAGTCAGACTGCATCATCCTTCAGGGGACAAGCACTACATGTTTTCATTACATTTCAATTATGTAGCCTGTCCAGATCTGAAGGATTTACACTGATTTTTTAATCATATATTTCTTAGAGTTGGACATGGGTGTAACGATGTTGTTAGAGCAGTAGACAAACACTGACAAAAACAAACAGCAAATTTTGAAGCCATTCATTCATTTGCTTACCTACGGATAAAAAAATGGTTTGTTTTCTTTCTTAATATCTGACAAAGACACCAATTTCTGAAAACTGTGTTTTAGAACTGTTGATTAAATCTCTTACAAGTGAAAACTGTTGGTTAAATCTCCTACATGTGTTTACCTGAGCCACAGTACCTTGGATCTGATTCTGAATGTGTAATTCATCAAGGCTAAAAGTAAGTTTTTTGGGAAGTATGGACCTTCTTAATGAAATGTAGAAAATGCTTAGAGAAGTGGAGGGTAATCTGATGAAAAAGATGAACTCAAGATACCAAGGGAAAGATTGATCACAAAGCAGAATTGCAGAGAAGGAAGATGAAACACTAGAAGCAGATAAGTTTATCTAGTGAATGTATAGAGGAAGAAAGCATGGAAGATAACAGATCTAGAGACAAAGACAATGGGATGGTAGCTGAAGAGGAAGGCTGAGAGATGATTTTTTTTCTCAGACATTCAATGACTATGCTGTATTCTTCTGATGTTGGCAAGGTGCAAAGGCAGTTACTGTGGCAGGTGGGAGAAGAATCAAGACACTATTTTAGTTTTACATTAAAGCAGCAGACTAGTACTCCTGGAACCTGCAATTTCATTTCCTGGTTATGTTTGAAACTTCAGTTTTCTTGGGGAAGGCAATTATTTCTTTCTCCAGTTTCGTATTTATTAACTAGGGTGATATTACTTCTTTTCTCTCAAATTTTTCTTGACTTGTTTGTCCGAGCCAAGACATGAACCATATCTCAAAACATCTGTCTTAAAGGCTAGCTGAGTAACCTGGTCCCAGCTGGGACTGTTACATAAAATCGTCACAGTAACCACTGGTAAGTAAGGCAGAGAGGATCAGGAAAGCTGAAGGAGCTGCCAAAAGGCTTGATATCAGGCACTAAAAGTGATTACTTAAAAATACATCTTTGGGGTCTTTTATTTACTTTCTGATCCTATCAAGCACACTCAAGACACATTTCAGCTTATATTTTATTTCCTTGAATCTTTCTCTTACTTCAAAAGAAAATGGTTATTCTCATCCAAGAGCTTGGGCTTTCTAAAAATCACCAGCTCTCATCAAACTATTGATAAAATCAGAAGAGCTGGAAACACTGAGAGTTCCTTTTGTTTTAATAACCTCTCTTTCATGAATATTTACTTCTCATTTGAATAATTATCATCAATAAAAATTAAAACCTTAGGTTTATGGGGAGTGTAAGCAGCTCTGGGATTAAAATGAGTGACATTCCTCAAGAATGAGGGTTATTCGAGGGTTATCTTTCATGTAAGTGGAACTCTTTCTGCAAAAGAATTCTGAGTCTGGAGGAGAGAAATTCTGCAAATGAGAAGCAGAATTGGGAAAAAGATTGTTTGGTTCATCTACAGTACCAGTTTTATTGCTTTAACTATTAACAATATTAGGAAAATTTTGTAGTGTCTAATATCATTAATGCAGGCACAGTCTGAAAATCACTTGTGGTCTTCTGTGGCCCCTGGTGCAATAACTGTGCCGACAGCAGAGGGAGCATTAAACTCATTGCCCACGGGAAAGTGTGGGGAGTGATACCCATGTTCCTATAATCCTTGGATGGGTAGGATGAGCTTATTAGCCTTCTGGCAGTCATCCTAGGAGAAGGACAACTCTGATTCCAAACCCGGGCAGATGGAGCTCGTTTAGCCCTGGAAGGCCTTCCATCTAAGAGAAGGACACTCTAATAAAACCTCCGTCCTAAGGACTTTGCTGCCAGCGTCCAAGCTTGCTAGGCCCTGGCAGATGACCCTTAGGACTAAAGGGTGGGTCCAGCTCTGTGCATGCTGTGTCTCACCTAAAAAAAATCCATTGCACAGGCTGGAGGGTGCTATCCACTATCCTCTTTTTATCAGCGTGCTTGTAAAAGGCGCTGATGAGGAGCGTGGGTGGAGCCCTCCCTGGATCTTTGTTTGTGAAGCCTAGCCATACAATATCATTAATGATTCTTTCAATCAGTGGGTTTAAATTATAGGTTTTGTTCATTTAATTTTCATTATTTGGTATTTGCCTGTGCAAACAAGATGCTGGTTTTGGCAATGGTTTGCTGAGAAGCCTGTGAGGACATGCAGAATTGTGATGTATCACACACATGACAATGTAAACCACAGAAAAATATGAACAAAGAGGAAAGACAAATGTAGCCTTTGGAGCACTAAAGCTGCAGAATGTCTAGAGATGAGAAACAGCTAATTTAGAAGAAAATGGGTTATAATTTGGAGAAAATGTCCAAGTTTGGTTTATAATTTGCAGATAAAATGTGGTGGTGGTGGCTAGGCTTCGCGAACAAAGATCCAGGGAGGGCTCCACCCACGCTCCTCATCAGCGCCTTTTACAAGAGCGCTGATAAAAAGAGGATAGCAGATAGCACCCTCGAGCCTGCGCTATGGATTTTTTTTTAGGTGAGACACAGCATACGCAGAGCTGGACCCACCCTTTAGTCCTAAGGTTCATCTGCCAGGGCCTAGCAAGCTTGGACGCTGGCAGTGAAGTCCTTAGGACAGAGGTTTAACCTCTTAGATGGAAGGCCTTCCAGGGCTAAATGAGCTCCATCTGCCCAGGTTTGGAATCAGAGTTGTCCTTCTCCTAGGATGACTGCCAGAAGGCTAATGAGCTCATCCTACCCATCCAAGGATTATAGGAACATGGGTATCACTCCCCACACTTTCCCGTGGGCAATGAGTTTAATGCTCCCTCTGCTGTCGGCACAGTTATGGCACCAGGGGCCACAGGAGACCCCAAGTGAATTACAGACTGTGCCTGTAGGTAAAATGTATGAACTCTGTATTTATCAAACTAAAGTTCCATACTAAAGCTAGCTGCTCTCCTGGACTTTTTTTATATGGAGATAACAAGAGGCATTTATTAAATTTGATAATATTACAGTCAATGAGCGCTCCTGTTGGGTTTAGATGTGGCATATGTTTCTTCCTCTACATGCTGTTAATTAAGCACCTGGATCAGAAATTTTGTCAGTGGTGCGGCCACAGCATCACCTGCTTGAAGGGATGTGACGTTAACAGCAGAGGCTCTCTCAGCCATTTTAGAGAACAGAAGGACACTGTGCCTAGATGCCAAACCACAAACAAATATTAACAGTGGGAAAATTGTGGTAAGGAATGAGGCACGCGTATTTTATTGTGTTGTCTTGTTGTCCTGGTTTGGGCTGGAGCAGAATTAATTCTGCTAAAATGGTATTGCTTCTAGCCAGGGTTCCTTTAAAAGTGACTGTATTCCTCTGAAAGCTGGCAGTATGTTTTCAGAACACATTATCATCTTCTAATAACTTAAGCCTGAATGTTTGGGTTACAGCCTGAGAATTGGAATGTAAACTTTTCTGTTGCTTTGCTGAGAAGTCAGGGGGTGTGCAGGGTGAGAGCATACACCTATAGGAAGGAGACAGGCAAGACAGGTGACCCCAAACTGACCAACTGAGTATTCCATTTTATACACGTCATGCTCGGTATAAATTTAGGGGGGCTGTCCCCCCTTCCCTCTCTCTTCTTCACCTGTCTTGCAGCCCTGCTTGGCACCCCAGCTTTGCTGCTTCCGCACTTCTGAGTCCAGGCCTCCAGGGTCCAGCTTCCTCCCTTTCTTTCCCCCCTGCCAGGGGAATTCGTCTGCGGTAATATAGCGACCGGGAGGGAAGGTGGGAGGTTTGGATCTTGGTGCTGGCTCTGTATCTCTGCTTGTGTATATTTGCCTATTGCCATTGTTTTCTATTAAAATAGTTAAACTTACTCTGCCTTTTCCAATCCACAACTCTCGTTATTTCATCCAAACCATAACACTTGTGCTGTTTGTTGTGTTGTTTAAAACAAAGAGTAATTGTGGGTTAAATTGCTTGAATACTCCATGCAATTACACTTGGACTCTGTTTGGAAAACTAAGCCCTGAGTGCTCTCAATGTATTTGGAGTACAACAAAGATAGCTCATGATGTGCCTTACAGTAGACCTAGTCAGTGGGGATATACCATGCAGTGTCTGTGGCCATAGGACTATGGAGGATGCAGCTGAGCTATGGAGGTATCTAGAAGGGTGTGGAGTGCCACAAGGAGTAGTGTGCTTTGGTTGCAGTGCTGATGGAGGAGCCTGCATGAGCAGGGAGAAAAAGAAGCCAGACCCAGTGATGGTTTTACATTATTTACACTTTAGTGAACTGAGTAACAATAGAGATCTGTGCACAGAGTAACAGTATCACATTTTGAGAAGATGGTTTTCTACCCCTTTGTTTCCCTGCTGTGTCTTACCTTATACATACAATGTGAATGTGTGCTTAATTCACAGGGGTGTTGTTACATACAAATAATGTCTATGGTGGATAAAAAATTGGACCTGAGCCAGCAATGTGTGCTTGCACCACAGAAAGCCAAACCTATCCTAGCTACATCAAAAGGACTATGGCCAGCAGGTCAAGCGAGGTGATTGTTCCTCTATGCTCCACTCTCATAAGACCCCAACAGGGGTACTGTGTTATGCTCTGGGGCCCCCAGTGTGAGAAAGACACCGACCTGCTTAAACAGGTTCAGAGCAGGGCCGTGAAAATGAGCATAGGGCTGCTGCACCTCTCCTATGAAGAAAGGGTGAGAGAACTGGGGTTGTTCAGCAGAAAAGGCTCTGGAGAAACCTTATTGCACTCTTTCAATGTATAAAGGAGGCTTAGAAGATGAAGAGAGACTTGTTACTAAGCCCTGTAGTGACAGAACAAGGGGCAGCAATTTCAAACTGGAAGAGGGTAGATTTAGACTAGACTTAAGGATGACATTTTTTATGATGAGGATGGTGAGACACTGGAACAGGTTGCATTGGGAAGTGCTGGATGCCCAATCATTGGAAGTGTTCAAGGCCAGGTTAGATGGGACTTTGAACAACCTGATCTAGTGGAAGCTGTCCATACCCACAGCAGGGCAGATGGACTAGATGATCTTAAAAGTCCCTTCCAGCCCAAACTGTTCTGGGATTCTATATTTAAGTCTCTATTGCAGTACTGTATCCTTATGCCTGTCCCCTCATTAACCACTATATGGGTATGTCTGGCTGTTCAGTGCCTGAGATGGCAGCACAGCCCCGCAGTTAACTATTTAGGAAGAGGATGTTAAGGAGGACCATTCTCTGGGCAACACATCTCAAACACTTCTGTACAGCCATACGTAGGTCTCTGGTGTGACCCACGCTCTCCTCAGCAGGCTAGGTCTCCTGACAGGGCGCCACGGCCTTGACTCTGGGTACTTCGCCGTATGAAAGCTGCCTGGGACCCGGCACCCCTCCGCAGGTAGGACCGCGTTAGGCCGCGGTCGGTGTTGCGCTGCCGCAGGCTCGGCCCAGACACTGGGCGGCCCCGGCCGGGTGGCAAGAGGCGGCCCCAGGCCCCGCCTCTCCCCGCAAGCTTCTCGGCAGAAGACCGGGGCAGGCGGAGCCGCTCTCCGTAGCGGCCTGCTGGAGCCATGAGCTCCCACCGCAGCGAGAGTGACTGGCAGGGACTAGTGAGCGAGGTGAGGCGGCAGGGCTGGGGCACCCGCGGGCCGGAGCGCCCTGCCTCCTGCGGCGCGGCCTGGATAGCCAGATACCGGCCCACCTCTCGGGGCCGCCGCGGGAGAGGGGCGCGGGGGTCAGACGCCGCCGCGGCGCCCAGCTGCTGTCCCGCTCCCTGTGGGAACTGCAGGGGCGAGGGCCAGAGCCGGCGGGAGGGACCCCCGATCCCCACGGCTGCAGCGGCAGCAGGTGGAGCTAGTGCGGGGTGGGGGGGTGGGCAGAGAAGTAGAGCGTGGCAAGGCTGAGCTTCACAGCCGCGTCTGCCGGGTAGCACAGCCCTACTACGAACTGCCTTCACACCGCCGGCTCCGGCCCTCTCCACGGCTCTAAATACTGTGGACGAGTGCGTGGGAACCTCTCGCGTGTATTAACTGCCGTATGGCTGGCAGAAAACACGTTTTTAGGCGCAGAGCCTGCTCTTGGTTTGGTATCGCAAGGGATTCACCTGTGGCAATGGCCCGTGGCGGTGAGGCCTCGGGCAGCGCGCTCCTGCCAGCTGAGAGAAAAGGCCAGCAGCAGAGCAGCCCTGCTACGGCAGACAGCGTGGGTGACAGGTCTGCACCTATGAGTTCGCTCCTCTGATGTATACCTTCTTTCCTTAACTTGCAAGGATTTTGAGACCCGTGGTGTCATTTATAAAATGGGAAAAAAATCTATAATAGCACAGTGATCTTGTAGAGAATTTTCAGAATACAGGAGTAGAAAAGATCAAACTCAAAACAACTTGATCAGTATAATTTAAAGTAATATCACCAAAGTCAAATCTGTTTAATAAGCGGAATCATGATGTTTGAAGTAGGTTGGCCTGCCAACTTTTGCATTGCATTTGGCATTGCATTAATTTTTCATAACTATAAAAATAGTATTTTAATGTTTACAGCTAGCAAACAAAACTTCTGTGCAAATGGCGTAGGCCTAGGTCAAGCTGACAGAGTCTACATGTAGGACAAGTAAAAAGGACACAGATGAATTCCTCTGATCTCAGGAGAGCTTTGCCTCCATTACATTATGTGAGCAGGGCTTAAGGCCCTGACCTGTCAAAAAGATGCATGAGTTCAGGGTCCTGAACCTGTCACTTCTCCTGGTGATTTCAGTGAGAATTTCTGTGTGCCTAGATCTGTGCTAGTACAGTATATCCAGAATTGGAGTCTGTCTGTGCACACAGTGTTTTCAAACACATCTAATCCAAAAGAAAGTGAAAAGTATACTTACGCTAGTATCCTAATCATGCTGTGTTGCATCTGACATCTCATTGCCCAAACCGAGTTTTATTTGGGAATGGAGGTGGTATCACATGACAGGGAAGGATAAGAGATAGAGAGAATTCAGGACATGTTCAAAGGAAATATCCCTGTTCTTGGTTTTTAAGAGTAATTTAGAATTACTTTTGTACTTTTCATGTGGTTTAGCCTAAAAACTCAATCCTGAAATGAAACACTTATTTCTGGCTTAGAGGCTTACTTATATTCAATGAATGTGCTAAGCTACATTCTTGCATTCTTACATTGTTTTTCAGGAACAATTAGAGGCCTAGTGATTTATATTCTATTTTTCCGTCGTTTCTCTCTATTGCCTCAGCAGACTTACAGCCAGTTTTTCTGTGTGAAGTCTGTAGCATGTGCTATCAGGGTATAGGCTTCCCTCTTTCGCCTTCCTCTTCCTTTGGCTGTTGTGATTAACTCTGTGCAATTTACCCATTAACTCTAACATCCAAATAGGTCTGTGAGAAAATGTCTCTAACTTCTGAAGTAATTTGTAGTAAGTTTTTCCGGTTTACTGTATTCCTCAGTGGTACAGAGCTTTTCCAGGCCTCTTTAACTTCAGCGCCTGCTAGGTAATTTACGTTTTGTTTCCTATGTATTTTATAAACATTTTGAAGTATTTTCAAAACCTAAGATAACATAGGCAGGAAAAGACATGGTAGCTATAAATGAGCATTCTCACATTTCTGATGCTAGACAATGAAAACATAGTTTCAAAATCTTGGTATAAGACCAGAAGAGCTGGTGGGTTAAGATCCATGGTCACTTCTGGGTTTTTTTTCTATTTCCACAAGCTCCTAATTTAAAGGATTTTAGGGGTAATTGAAATATGTATCAAAGCAGCTGTAGTATTTTATAAAGTCTGGTATTGCAGGTATTAAGAAAAGTGGTAGGATGTATTTTTGGTGCTTATATATACGTACACAAGCACTTGTATACACAGCTGTATATTTTTGTAGTTTGGCTTTTCATTCTTCCTTAGATAAAAAGAATGCTTGAGTTTTTTGTGTGTTTCAGTCTTTTCCTGTATTTATTCTTTTTTCCCTTTTGATACTTGTTCCATTTCACTACCTTTTGCTCTGTACGCTTTCACATGTCTTTCCCTGCTGTTCCTGTTCTCATCACAAACTTCTTTCTTGTTCTTTTGCCCCTGTGTTTATGTATTTTTCCACTTACTGTACAGCCCCATGCATTTCAGGTCTAGTGTACACGTGGTACTCTGAACAATCTTTGCACTATATATACCTTGAACATTCTTTAAACTAACTCTGAATAGGATGACGTAGGAAAGAATACTGGGGCAAAGCCAACTGAGCAAATACTGAAGGAACAGAAAGAGTCATGATTTCCCTTGGTAATCTCTCAAACTGCATGCAAAAGAACAAGTTTGAAGAGTGAATATGGACATAAATTTTGCTCATTCTGTAGCTGAGTTCAGGTATTCATGGTGGATGAAAATCTAAAAAGTAAGGTGCACTGTTGAGTTAACATACAGTTTTTGCTTGGAGTCTAGGTTTTTGCCTAGCATCTACCTCACTGAAAGTTAAGGTTATTGAAAAGCCTATGTAAAGCTGAAAAGCCTGTGTAAGGATGAAGACCCAGTCAATAACTGCTTGCTTGACACAACTGAAACTGAGCCCTAGTAAGAAATTTCTTGCTGGCTGGACTGAGATGGTGGCCTAAGTCCTCTAGAAACAAGTGATCTTCATAAATCTCAAAATACTATTCCAAGAGTATGGCCCATTCCTTTGAACGTGCCTTTGAACCTCTCTTATTCCCATCTGGAAAAGGATGAAAAGAGGGAAGTGTGACAGTTACTGGTTGCTTTGCTGAGTGGACTGCTAGAAAGCAGTCATGGAAAGGTGGTTATACTGTACTCTTCACTTAGCCTGACAGACATGTTTATGGATATGCTAAGCTGTTGACTTGCACAAACTCACCCAAGTCAACTCCTTAGTGGTTCAGTTTTCCTGCCTCTAAGGGAGGTGAAACTCAATTGAGTATCATGAATATGAATGAAAAACACACTATATGAACTTTGTTTGAGGGTAACTGGGGACTTATTTTTGAAAGGTTGTAGAAGCTTCAAACTCTGTGTGTTCTGCTGCAGTGAAGGGTGTGATTTCAGTTTTTTTGTCTGAATTTCATGTAGTCTTTCATGGAATCATTTGATCTAGGGATGATGACAGAATCAGTGATGGAGAAGGGAGTAGATGGAAGCATGATCTTGGAGTGGTGTGATGAGTTGAACATGGGAGATCATGTGTGATAGGGAAAAACACTTTTACATGATCTGTAAGACCACTTCTCTCCTTGCTTTAGAGAGATGACTTCTATGAGTACAGCCTCCTTTCTGCTAAAGTCAGTGAGTGTTCTTCCATTCACTTCACTGAGAGTTGGCACTAGTTCTAATTTAATACTGATTGGAGAATGTGTACAGTTGGCAGTGTTTTCCACCAGAAGCAAGAAAGGTTTCCTAGGAAACCCGTAAAAGACTAGAGTGGTTGTCCTCTCTCCTTTCTGCTAGCTTCTCCCTTGGATTTGCCAACTTGTAGAATTAAATCCAGTGTCAAAATCCTTCTCTTTTCCTTGTGACTTCCCATACGTTGGAGCATTTACTGTGTCCTATTTACAGCTACTCATATGTGACTGTGCCTCCTAAAAGTAATTTGAAGAAATTTAGTCTCCATTTAATTTGTTATTCTGAAGAGGCTGTTTCTTGATTATTAACTTGTGTATGGTCTTCATCGTTACAGAGATAAGTGATACTCTTGTGCTCTTGAGCTCCTGTAACTAGTAGTTGCCAACTTAAAATGTGGAGGAAGAGTTTTGGGGAATTGCTCATGAAACATGCAACTATTTAGTGGTAGTTCTAGTTGAAATAACTAAATGTTCCAGACATGAATTCTGAATATGAGTAAGAAACCTTATCTTCTAATTAGCAGAGCATACCTTTCCCATTGGTCACATGTTGGTTTTTTTTTTTAATGTGGACAAGAAAGAAGAGGAAGGAAAATTAGCAAGATTTTCATGTTTATAATATCCCTCTAACTTTCTGTCATGTTGCCCTTTCAAACGGAGCATGAAATGTAATTCACCAAACCTAAATGATGGGAGCCAACAGGCTTTAGAGCTACTAATTTCAGAGGTTTTCTAAATGCAGACAAATGCCAGTGGCTATAGGAAAGAGCAAAGTGGAGCTGGATGCTCTGAGGTCCCTAGGTCACAGGGTTTGCGTTGTAGTGGCTTTGTCATGTGGAAACGTTAAGTGCAAATGCTAAAAGAGCTGGAACTGTGACTTACTGCTCTGTAAAGTTCTCAGGAGCTATGGGAGAGGTGCTGTGGAGACCCGCATGCAGGGCTTTCATGCAACAAAACAAGTGTTTTCTTTTAATGATTCCATGTTCCAGGTTGGACTAAGATACACATGGGGATGTTGAGGAACAAACATGGAGAAATTAATAATGCATACAAAACTTTTGCAGTCTGGGTCACATTGCAAAGTAGCGTTATTTTGACTAATCAGATCAAATTATGGTAATTCCTTTATGACCAGTAAAGATGATGTAGTGGAATATTGTCATCAAGACAAAATGTGTTGTTCAGGGAAGCTGCTCATATCACTTATATCCATCAGTGAATGATATCAGCCTGCTTTGTGTTTCAGCAGTCAGGAGGTAGCTAGTGAAGCAAGTGCTGAGCAGCAGGAAAAGGAGAACTGACATTGTGGGATAAAACCAAGGACACTGCATTGTCTCAGGTTTTATCAGAGATGAGGACATGAGATGGCACATACATGGCAAGTAATTGTGTATTTCTCTAGGTTTGAGTGCTTGACTCCTTCAGATAAGTTGAACATTTTAATCTGAAGTCAAGGGAAGCAACATTCACAGTATCACAGTATGTCAGGGGTTGGAAGGGACCTAGAAAGATCATCTAGCCCAAACACCCTGCCTNATTGGCCCTCTTGGCTGCAAGGGCACATTGCTGGCTCATGGTCATCCTCCTATCCACCAGGACTCCTAGATCTTTTTCCCCAGGGCTGTTCTCCAACAGATCAGTTCCTAGCCTGTACTGATCCATGAGGTTGTTCTTTCCCAGATGCAGTACTTTACACTTACCCTTGTTAAATTTCATTAAGTTTCTCCCTGCCCATCTCTCTAGCCTGTCCAGGTCACGCTGGATGGCAGCACAGCCTTCTGGTGTGCCAGCCATAACTCCAAGCTTGGTATCATCTGCAAACTTGCTGAGGGAACACTCCACCCCTTCATCCAAATCACTAAACAGTCAACAAACACCCCAAATAGTGATATTAAAATGCATTTTTGGGCTCTTCAGTTTGTCATTTCCACAACAAAATTGCCTCTAAGAGTACAGTGAGAACAAATTTGATAAAACTTCAGGCAGTTCAATAGCAGTTGGATCTCTTGTCCAAAAGATGGTGAGTAGAGTTCATGGTTTCTCTGGCAGGATGATGGACCATAGGTTTTCAGGCCCACAAACACTGTAGTGGCCCATCAGCATTTGGGAAGACGCTAGGTCCTATTTACAAGAAGGCTGGAGAGGGCCTGTTTGCAAAGGCCTGGAGTGAAAGGACAAGGGGCAATGGTTTTAAATTGGAGAGGAGTAGATTTAGACTGGACATTAGGAAGAAGTTCCTCACCACAAGGGTGGTGGAACACTGGAACAGGTTGCCCAGGGAGGTGGTTGAGGCCCCATCCCTGGAGGCATTCAAGGCAAGGCTTGACAGGGCTCTAGGCAACCTGATCTAGTTGGGGATGTCCCTGCCCACTGCAGGGGAGTTGGACTAGATGACCTCCAGAGGTCCCTTCCAACCCAAACCATTCTATGATTCTGTGATTAAGAGAATACAGAATATGATCCATAGTGATTTCAAAGCACAGTTTGGAGATAGTATCTCTTATTTTACCCTCAGAAAATTAGCTGTTTTCCTTCTTAATCACAGTAACTGCCATTAAATACCCAAATATAGGCCAGTCATTTGCTCAAATTTAAAATAAATTATTTTATGATAGGGTTTTGGTGTGTTTGCTGGTTTAAGAGAAAGGAAGTCTAAATCCTTGACAGTGTCCCAGCTTCATCAGATTATTAGACCCTGTCTATGGCATCGTTAATGAGATCTATCCAGATTTGTCACTAAAAATAGCAATGGACGAATAGTAAGTGTTAGATGTAGAGGGTCACCTTGGAGCAGTTGTATTGTCCTGGAATGTCAGTCTCTATTTACTCAATTTCACTAAAGTAGTTATCTGGCTGTAAAGTAGTTCAAGCAGTAATGTAGGATGACATGCACATATACCTTTAATTATGATGATCTTCCTTGTAGCAATTATAATTTGCTTTATTGCAGGTAACAGTGCATTGGTAGACAAAAGTCACTAGACAAGTATGAGAAGCTGTACATTGTAGCTTTTAGATTGAAAATATAGCAGCTGGTTCTTGGTTAACTTTGTTTTATAAACTCCAAGATTATTTTGGAACACCAGTTACAAAAAAAAAACAACAAGAATATTTTGTAGCAAATATATGACATAACAGAACTCACTTTTTGTCTCACTGGTAGTATCTGAGAGTAGGCTTTCCTTCAGTTGCAGAGGAAGAAATCTGTGTGAATGCTAGAAGCATCTATTGAATGCTTTTTCTCAGACTATATGAAAAATTTTCATTATTTCTTGAATTGCTCCAGAAAGACTATTAAACTTGCGTGTTCCTTTTTGACAGCATGCTAACTTTGCTGTACTTAATTGTCCATGTATGGGAAATTGTTGTTGGGAGTTGTTGTTTCCCTGACTAGAATCCAATTCTGATGTACCATTGTTAGGTCAGTTTATGGCCAATATTAGTACATTTTTTAAAAAACATTCAGAAGCATATATATTGCATAACCTCTTTGAGGTCTGTCATTGTATAATTTGGTTTTCCTTCAAAAATGGTAATAGGAATTGGAAACACTCCATCGAATAATCAAATTCCACAAAAATGCTGTGGCTTTATTGTTTCTTGTACCATAAGCCCATGGAAAAAAATTTACTGTGCATTATTACTATTTTTATCGTATTTATTGGGGAAAGTCAATATGTGCAAAAGACAGAAATGGCTTTACAAAAGCCTTCTAGGTGGTCATTTTTATAGTAAAATCCAAACACTGCAGTGATAAAAGATGTCAAGCCCCTTCCTTCTGTATGGCACATCATCAGCATATAATTCATCAAGTTAAAATATACTTGAAACAAGAAGGAGGTCATTATTCCTTTACATTTAAAACTGTTTATGGTTCATTATCCTCAACCTAACAGATAATGGAGATATCCCTTGCCCTCACCAGTGCAGTTGTGAAAGGTGAAGCTTTTTTTGTATTTCGAGTGTGTGCTTTGTGGAGATCTATGTCTCATGGCAGAAGCAAGATTTTTTAGCACTAGGTCTGATAAGTATTATTTTTTTATAGTCTTATCCACATGCTTCAGTTAGTTTCCATCTCTCATGTACACTGTTTCATACACCAGCACTTGTGGCCAGGCTTGGGGACACCTGCTGCTGATGCAGGTGTCCTAAGGTGAGATGTTCTGCTTTGCTCCGCTCTCACCGTGTCCATTGTATAGGCTGTTCTGCTCCATGTAGGTGTTGGCTGGATGGGCCAGATTCAATTCTTTGTGGTGGTTAAAGGAACAGGGCAGGATACTCGGTTCAGAGGTTTGGGCTGTTGTAGTGTTTTAAAGTGATTGTGAGGTTTGCTTTTACTTGGTTTTATTTGCAGTTTGTTGTATCAGATTGTTAGTACTTAAAAACAATATAGTGAAGGCATATTTTAGACTTGACTAAGACATGAGATGATGCTGGAAAAAAAGAAGGGAGATTGTCAGAGGCAAATATTTCACTGTAAGGGAAAGAATTATTTTATCAAGTTTGAAGCAGTTTACCATGTCACTTTAATCACTTGCTGACAAAGTTTAGTTTCTGATGCCTTTCAGTGCTTTATCAGGGGACTTGACATTTGTGTTAGGTATCAGTAAGGACATAAGTACATAGGTACAGTTGCCTTTGTTGATGCCAAGGCATCATAATCCAGAAAATTTATGGCAGGATTTCAATGTCAGTATTGCCAGAAATAAAATTAATCCAAGGTGGAAGTGTCCTTTTTGAGAGTTCAAATCCTTCTTGGAATTGCTTTTCTCATTCCCTTCCAGCTTTCTGCAACTAAGCATTTACCATTTTTGGAAAACGTTGGCTGTACTACTGTACCAAACTTGCTTTTCCTTTTCTCATTGACTTGGAATTGAGGTTAACAAAGTCAATTCCAAGCAAGTAGTACATAAGAGTAATGATTTTTGTCCCAAAGAACAGCACTGCCTTGAACAGTATGGAAGTGCTGATGCTTTTGCTTTGTGGAAGAGCCCATAATGACAAAGTATTCTTGTCTGAGTATATAATGAAACTATAAATTGTTTTCATGACTGCAGTGATATTTGGTCTCTTGCAGAGCACATTCTGAAAGTATTTAGTGCCATGTCTTATGTGAGTAACATCAGAAATAGAAATATATGCTTTAGCATGAATGGTGTCAAGCGATGGGCGAGAAGAATCTGCTGATTGAACACCACGTTAAGTGAAAAAAGTTGCCTGAAACTTCTGTTAACATTCAGACATTGCAGGAAAGGATGATGTACATATAACACTATCAGTCAAGAAGGGCAATGAAGCAGATCAGACTAATGCAGAACAGTTAAGATTTGCAGATTTTGCTTTGCTTTGTGCATGAGCCCTACACATAAGAGGTGGTGACTGGAAAGGAAGGCTCACCTCTGGCTTTCCTCCCCATTCAGGTGTTTGCAGTATTTCTGCATTATTTTCCATTCTTTCACTCAGCAAGCATGTGCATAAAGTATAACAGCTGAATTAGTTTCTTTTACCTGTGCTGAGGAGATATCACAGTGCAGTTGTTTCAGACTCAAGGAAAATACTGATTACCACTCATGCCACGCTTCTGCTGTAACGTGGTCCTCCTTCACTGTTCAACCCCAGAATGTCCACTGAGCCCAGAAGACATTGCTGGTAGAAGGGAGGAGGAGGAGGGAAGGGGGAATGAGGTCGAAATGCTTGTTGTTTGTTGCTTACCTCAGTTGAATATTGTGGCCACAAGTAGAAAAGGGAGTTTGCAAAGGCTTCTTCCTTCTATAGTAGCATTCCCAGGACTGTGGATCAAAATGTAAGGTTCCTCATGATATTGCATATGAGGATAAAGAGGAGAAACATGAATTTCTGAGATTTTCTCACTCACAGTGGACAGGTGAGCATATAGCCTTACAAATGGATTTCAAGCTTCTGATAGAACAGATTTACTTTCCATTTAATAAGCTAAGATGACTTGTGACAGACTTTGATCTTGTGCAGGGAGTCTTCCTCCATCTTTTCAGAGAAAAACTTGAGCCTCTTGAATCCAATACTGGCTGGGATAGAAATGGCTTGTTAAAATTACAGATTTTTTTTTTCTCCTCTGCAGTATCTGGTGTGTAAAAGGAAACTTGAAAGTAAAAAGGAGGCATTGCTAATCCTTTCCAAAGAGCTGGACACCTGTCAACAAGAAAGAGACCAGTACAAGCTTATGGCCAACCAGTTACGAGAACGACACCAGTCTCTGAAAAAGAAGTATCGGGAGCTGATTGTAGGTTGTTCTTTATGAATACTGTATAATTAGACTACAAAAAGAACACCACCACCACCACCCCCAAAAAAAAGGAAAGAAGTCCATAATGACTGCTGTAAAAAAAAAATAAAAATTTAGGTATTTGTTTACAGTAGTCCTGCAGTTGTACAGCCCTGGTCATATTATTCCTCATTTGTTTCACATTGATGAGGTAGTGCCTGTTATATAAGACACAGAAAGACAGTGCGTGCTCAGAGGACATTAGTTTCAGTCATAATTCCATTTAAAAACTGACTATAGTATTATTATTCTACAGCAACTTAATGTACCATTATGAAAAATAATGCAACATAAATTTGTAATGACCTGCTCTTCTAGAAGTGTAAACAAATCTTCAGCCTTAGACAGTTTTTTGAGTTGAAATTAATATTACTGGTATTAATCAAGATGCAGTATTTTAGAAACAATTTTGATAACATTTTAGTTAAAATACGTGGTTTAGAATTTGATCCACAAAGTTAATATATTTGCTGGTTTCAAAAATAAGTTGGTAATAAAATATATTCTTTTTTTTTTTGTAGGATGGAGATCCATCCCTTCCTCCTGAAAAGAGGAAACAGGTAGGATTTATTTTTCAGTTGACATTATTTATCTGCTACAAAAGTACTTTGCAACAGTGTGAAAATATTAAGAAAGAAATCTGGTAAAAAGTGAACATTTCTGTCTGTTGAAAAGCTCAGTCTTTAAACTGTAGCTTCTTGTGTTTTTGTCTAAACATGTTTCACTCTGAAATATCTGAATTATCATTAATTAGAATATATGACTATAGCTTTTATGTTCACCCCAGACTGGAATTGGTTGGTGTCCAGAGACTTGAGAATGACTTTATCCTTCTTGTGTTGAGTCCTGAAATGGGTTTGTGACAGGACTTTTCATACTTAAAAGTGATCTGGGAATGCATTGTCTGCATTCCATAATTGTTAATTTATTGTTTTACATTAGGTACTCTCCTGGGTCACTTGGGCTCTGAGAGTTATAAATGGTAAGAACAATGGTAATTGCATTTTATGGTTCCCCTGGAAAACTTTTCACCTGCTCGCTTTTTTGTTGTTGTTGCTGTTGTTCCCAGAGGTGCACATAGTGTGTCCCTGTTGTGGATTGTTGGCTGTTACATCTTAAAGTTATTGTCATTTTTAGAGAAAAATGACACCACAAACACAATATGTGAGCGGGGAGAGGAGAACAACCCAAACGAACAAAAATCGTAACTGTAATTGCTAATCCTGAAGCATATTTAAAACATGGTTATTGCATTCTTTTAATGGATCAGAAATTTTACTCATCATTCTTTCCCTGGGAGTTTGCATGTAGTTCTTGCTACTTCTTTAAAATTTTAGGGGCTCTGGATTTTGGTTGTTCTAAACTAAACTTTCAGAGGCAATATAATTACTCAGGCACTTAAACGAATAGCTGCCAGTGGCTCAGTGTAGAATCATTTAATTTCCTCATTATTTAGCATAATTTATTTGAAATTCTGTTATTTCAACAGAGTTCTAATATAAGTTTATGACCAGATATAGGTTTGTGCATCCTGACTATTAAAATTTGAGCTGAAGAGTATACAAGGAAAAAACCCAATGTGGCATATGGGTCGTTAAAGAGATAAGTAGGAAGGGATATTTGCCATCATCCCCTGGATGTTGTTCTAATTCATCTTCCATCTTTCAAAACAAATTAAACAGAATTGTTTCTAGAATACTAGCAAATTTAGTCTAAAAATTAAGAAAATTCAGAAATCTTACCATGGTAAATGCCTGGAAGGCCATTTAATAATCTAGCTAGGAGTCTTTTTTTCTGAGGAAGTTATGTACTCATGCTAGGTAACAGTGAAAGAAAGAAAATCTTGTTCTCAAATGGGGTCATTTTTAGGTCTCCCCCAAGGACAATACATACTTTATGGTGTACAGTAATAGGCTGTTACTGCACTTCTTGAGTTTTCATTTTCTTCAGAAGTGTGTCTGTAGCATACAAGGTGGGTAATCTGGAGTAGTTAGGGCAACCTTTCTGAAGAAAAGTATAGTTTTGCTTTCAGAAATGCATTAAAGAATAATAAAGTTATGAATATTTTCCATTATTACTGTTCGTACATATTTTAGCATTTTTTCCTCTAAAAAAGAGTGAAATTTTCTGTGTTCTTTTGCACTCCTTCCATCCCCTTTTTGCTCAGAAGCCTGGCTGCCTGCTGGGAGAAGTTTGTGACCTCAGTCACTTTATAAAAAGAGACCATGATCCCATAATGAATTTTGTGTGACACCAAAGTGCATGCTGTTCTCATGGTCATAAATGAGATGAAAACATGATACACCAAACAGTTTGATATCTGTTAAAATTTCCTTACTGTAACTGAAAAATTATTGTTGAAATTGTATTCTAGAACCTTAACTGTAAATTGTCGTGTGGCTAGGCTTCGCGAATGAAGATCCAGGGAGGGCTCCATCCCCGCTCCTCATCAGCGCCTTTTCCAAGCAGATAGCGGATAGCACCCTTGAGCCTGCGCAATGGGCTTTTTATAGGTGAGACACAGCATGCGCAGAGCTGGACTCACCCTTTAGTCCTAAGGTTCATCTGCCAGGGCCTAGCAAGCTTGGACGCTGGCAGCGAAGTCCTTAGGACAGAGGTTTAACCTCTTAGATGGAAGGCCTTCCAGGGCTAAATGAGCTCCATCTGCCCAGGTTTGGAATCAGCGTTGTCCCTCTCCTAGGATGACTGCCAGAAGGCTAATGAGCTCATTCTACCCATACAAGGATTATAGGAACATGGGTTTCACTCCCCACACTTTCCCGTGGGCAATGAGTTTAATACTCCCTCTGCTGTTGGCACAGTTACCGCACCAGGGGCCACAGGAGACCCCAAGTGATTTTCAGACTGTGCCTGTAACTGTAAATAGGTGGGTTGGAATTACTACTTTCTTCTTCATCCTTTCATTTTTCACCTTTATTATCAATTATGCTTTGTAGCTTCTTAAAATACCTTGTTTTCCACACCGTGCCTTCTCTCCCAGTTTTGCAACATACAAGTTTGATCTTTTGTAGGAAAATACTGTGTATCCAGACAATTTCTGTTAGCAAGTAGTTGACTCAGAATGTGCTTTTGTAAAATTGGTGTTACTTGAAAGTATCTTAACATGCAGTGCTCTGCAGTGTTTTCCCTCTTAGAGCTGTGTGTGCAGTGGTACACTTCTCTGATATAATCCAAAGATTGCTCCATGTGTATTGCCTGCCAACCAACAAAAGCAGGAAGTGAGAAACTGTGCTGCTGAAATCTCTTTTCCTGCAGTAAGTGTTTTACCATTAGTGTTGTTATCACTGCCTGTGAGCTGTCAGTGCCTTCCTGGCCACTCTTACAAAACATTGACAATTAAATACTGAAGGTGGTTTTATAATGTTTTGCCATGTCAGGTGTAGAGTAATTTTTTTGTAAGTAATGGAGGGTTGGAATGTTTCAGGAGGATAGGAATAATGAGGAGTTGATTTTGATGTTAAAATTCACCAGAGATGGTAAACGATAGACACTCTGCATTTTGAAAGGCTTGTTAAAATGTCACTCTGTCTACAGAGCCTCTGTTGTGCATCCTGTATAAACAGAAATTCTACCATTCTACAGTGGTTTACATTTTTGTGCTTTTGCTGTGATCTAGAACATTTTTATGACATTGACAAACATACTGGGTATCTGTTGGACAGTGTTGTCATGCTGGGAAACTTAATGAAAAAACATAGATGGGATTTCTAGCTTGATTTATACTATTATTTTTGTCTACATTGCTTTAATATTCAGTATAACTTCAGTTTGGGAGAAGCTTTGTCATTGAAATAACAGATCAGTGCATCCTTTGACCTTCTATATGAGATAGAAGTTCTTTTAATACAACTTAGATCCTTTGAATGAACAAAGATGAAGTAAAATGCATGGTTAGGAAACTGACTGTGCTGGGCCACAGTGCTAAATGGGCTTTACTTAATTTGATCTCAGTGAGACCACTCAGTTGGAGATAATGGGTTTGCTGTGGGGCTGTGTGTTAAGAATAAAGCCACAATGCATATGTTCACTGGTGAGGGCTTATATTTGTATTGTAAATGTATGAGGAATGAAATTAAATAGAACTCAACATCACAAGATCACAGAATAGTTGAGGTGGGAAAGCAGCTCTTGAGATCAACTGATCCAATTCCCTTGCTTAAGCAGGGCCACATAGACATATCTAGGATCATGTCCAGTCAGGTTTTGAATATCTTGAAGGATGGAGGGAGACTCCACAGCCTCTCTGTGTAACTCATTTCAGTGTTTGACCACCCTTACAGTAAAAAAGGGGAAGAGAGTGATGTTCAGATACCTGCAGATATTGGGGTGGCTAAAGTCCCTCATAAGGACAAAGGCTAAAACATGAATCTTCTTCCAGTTGTGTAAAGAAGGCCTATTCTACTTCTTCTTCCTGATCAGGAGATTTACAGCAGATACACAATACAACAGCATGTATGTTGATCTGCCCACTAATCTGGAGCCAAAAGTTCTTAACTGGTTCCTGACCTGCCCTAAGGCAGAGCTCCATGCATTCCAGCTCCTCTCTCACATAAAGGACAGCACCTCTCCTCACCTTCCCACTGTCCTTCCTCGAGAGCCTGTATCTCTCCATCCCAGCACTCTAGTTGTGTGACCTATCCCACCATTTCTGCATGATCCTAGTGAGGTTATAACCCTGCAACTGCACACAGTCTTCAACCCCCTTCTGTTTGTTCCCTATGCTGCATGCATTAGAGTAGAGGCCTCTGAGGGGTATCCAAGTATGCCAGTTCCACAGTCCAGGCTTGAGAGCTTTCCCCACAAGGCTATTCTGCAGACACTTCCTTCTTTACATGCTTGTGTTCAAAAGAATTGCACTTCGGCTCAGTTGGTTTGTGAATTGCTATATCCTTTCTCTTCCCATCATCCCAGGCTCTTGGCTTGCCTTCTCTATCCCAAGCCTCCATATTCCCTTCCCCATAATTTCCAGTTTAATGTTCTCCTTATGAAGTTGGCTGTCCTGTATCTTCCAAGCAGCTGTTGAACCTTAGAGAGTCCTGTGGTCATCCAATCCTTGCTGTTTCTTAATAATGAGCCTCATAACATAATCATAGAATCATAGAATCATAGAATGGTTTGGGTTGGAAGGGACCTCTGGAGGTCATCTAGTCCAACCCCCCTGCAGTGGGCAGGGACATCCCCATCTAGATCAGGTTGCCCAGAGACGNTGGCCACGCTTCTTGTGATGCAGCCCAGGATGTGATTAGCATTCTGGGCTGCCAGTGTGCACTGTTTGCTCATGTCCAGCTTCTCATCCACCAGCACCCCCAAGTCCTTTTCTGCAGGGCTGCTCTCTATCATCTCATCCCCCAGCCTGTATTGATAGTGGGGATTGTTCCGACCCAGGTGCAGGACTCTGCACTTGGTCTTGTTGAAGCTCATGAGGTTCACCTGGGCCCACCTCTCCAGCTTGTCCAGGTCCTTCTGGATGACATCCCGCCCCTCCTGTCAATAATGATGACATTGTCCTAGTACAGAGCACAGCTTGATAGCTGCTCTATTTGCCAGGCAAAAAGTCTTCTCAGAGAACCTGTGTACATGTTTCCCGAAGGTTCTGGTCCTTAACTCTGTTACAGTTATCCTTAGGTGTCCCAAGATGATTCAGTAAACCCAAAATTCTGAGTGCTTCAGCAGTCATTAACATCAGAGCAGCATACTGCCTATTCACAGAGACAGCCTCTTGACTTCTGTTAATGAAGAAGTTCATGAGTTTGGCATGTTGGAGCAAGCAGAACATCAGAAGGACCAGAGGTTCCAGACAGGAATATTTTGTGACATAACACAAGTGGACTTGTTCTGATCCCTTTCACTTGCACTTCTAGCTTAATGTACTCACCTGTCACAACTCACTTTCAAAACAAACTTCAGGGATTACCTTATGGGCATTTTTGACATCACCAGAAGAAATTACTATCATGAGTATTTCTTGTTAATTAATGAATAAGTGAAATGTTGCTAGTCTTGGGCTAAGGTGCAAAAGCTGCATTCAGAGTCCTATGAGATAAAATCTTCAGATAAAATACACTACAGGGTAAGCAATCATTTTGTATTTATCTCACAGGGGTGCTGTGAAGATTAATGTGATTTCCTCCTCCCTTCAGAGGGTTTGAAGATGAAAAAACATTACACATGTGCCAAACTTAGACCTGTGTGCTTTGCTCTGGTTTGTAAGTGCATGTGACTCTCATAGTGAGAGGTAGCAGGTGGAAAACAGTGAGATCATTTGCCCTTGCATCACATCAAAAAGTAACATTTCTGTGGGTTTCAAAATGCGCCTGCTTGGAGAGCATAGCTGGTAGAGATACTTTTGTTTCTGCACACTGAAGTTTGCTGTTCCATTAATAGGAGCAGGTGGCAGTGTGCAAAACTCAGAACTTCTTACCCATACTGGGAGTCATTCTTTGTGAAGTGACATTTATTTTTAACACATAGATTCTGCAGTAAACATGAGGCTGGGAGAGAAGAAATGCTGATTCTAGTAGATGTGATAGTCTGTCTTTAAAATTTGGAGCACTCTTCAGACCTGATGTGTACAATAACCTTTCCTCTGGTTGCTGTGTCTTGCTGTAATGGGATAGTGACACTCGTCCATGCCCCTCCACTGGAATAATCTCAGTAAATATTCTGTTAATTAGTCATAGCACTCAAAGTGTTTAAAGGATTTTGATTCTTTTTGTGCATTATCTCAAAATTTAAGTTGTCCTTAAGATTGCAAAGCAGTTAAAATATTTCTGATAAAACAAGCTAATAAAACAATCTTTTTTCTTACTTAGTATAATAGTATTTAAGTATAAATGAATCCTTTCCCTTTGATTATGTTCATCTACTGTCAATAAAAACTTGATATGCATATGGATTTGGGGAGACTGAAGTATCTTACTGAACCTTCACAATGAAGAAATTTTTGCTAGGTAAAGCCTCATGATACTGCTAGTTCATACACACACCCTCAGTTGCTGCTTATGATGGGTGTTAACAAGCTGCATTGCAAAAACTGGCCTCATAAAGTCTGTAGTTGATGCTAACCTTATTTCGTCAGCCTTTGGCAAATGCTCTAGGTTCATCTGGGTGTTGTTTGGTCCTGTCCAGCACTAATCTAACACACAGAAGACTGACTGAAAAAGAGGGGAAAAGAATTCATTTTATATATGTACTGCTGAAATGAAGTTTTGTTTCTATTAGTCAGAAGACTGATTGAAAAAGAGGGGAGAAGAATTCATTTTATATAGGTACTGCTGAAATGAAGTTTTGTTTCTATTAATCAGGTCTGTAAAAATGTCTTGAAAGTGTGCGAGCATGAGAGAGTCTTTCTTGTTTTGAAGAGCCTTGTCAAGTTTTGACTAGTGTGCCTCTGTGGTGGGATTCCTGCCTGGTTCTCAAGAGTGGCAAGTTGGAGGAGGATGGTTTTCTCCTCCTCAGAGGAGATGATTTTCTTCTTCTCTTGTTTTTCATTAGGTGATTGCTTGGTAAAGCTTTGATTTTTGTTATTGTTTTTCTGTGGGGAAATATGACCCCTGTTAAGTGTATTTTGTTTAGTGTGCTCACTTCCTATAGTTTCAGAAGTCTTCTCTACATGGTTTTTCAACTTAAAGAGAAAAATAATTTTTGCTTTCTATATTAAGGAAGCTAGTGCTAGAGGAGATTGTTACTACTTCTACCTTGGAGTGAACAGCGGTAGTTTGTAAACAAAGTAGGTTTTTCTGTATTAATTCAGCCTTTGCAATCATATGAACGCACTGGAGGAGAAACTGCAATTAAATTTGCTCTAAGTCACACCCATCGCGTGTGCTTAATGTTTCATCAAACCTTTTCTTCTGTCAGCCCTATAATTCGATTTTCTTCTTTGAGATGTGGCTGAAAGAAACATAAAAGACTGTAAACTGTAGTATAGAAAAGCTTGATGGTATTTAAAGATATTTTAAAACTATAAAGGTATGTTAGAAGTTTCTCCCTCTTCCCTCTTGCCAAATTACATTTTCAGGTAGTATCTTAAGGCAGAGAGTCCTTTCAATTTTATTTTTTTTTTAAGTGTCAGATAAGATTTATGTGTAGGAGAATTGAGAGCTATGTTAAACACTGTGTTACTATCCATCATTTTTAAAGTGGTGTGAAGAAAAATAACACTGTGTGTATGTGTGGATAGATTTGCAAAATTGTTAAAGGAGCCAATTTCTAGTGTGGTGCATAATGCCAGGGATAACTATTTGGAGTTACTTTTTTTTCTTTCCCATTATTTTTGCGTTATTGTTCAGTAGTGAGCAATGATCTGTTGCTGTCTGACAGCACTGGCTTATGTTAATAAATATTTATATGTATCTTCATCAGTAGTTTCAGATGCTCATCTGTAGCTAAAAGTAAGATTCTCTTCCACCTTCTATCCCAAAAGCATTCTTGCAAATTCTAACAAAATCTAAGTGGAACAGGGTGAGGTCTGTAGTCCCATCCCATTGAATCTTTCACTTCCTGGTTTATTCTGATTTATGATGCTTTTTTCCCCCTATGCAATAAAGGTAGACACTTCCCACTCAATACTCTCACATCAATCTTTCTCTCTTTTCTTCCTAGCTTCTAGTGGGGTTGTTGATTATGGTCGCACTTGCTTTTGGTCGGAGGAAAAAGGAATATGGGGACAGTTTCTTATGAATTGCAGTGGGGGTCTGAACTGTGCTTAAATCATGCTTCACTGAGAGCGTGGTCAGTCACTGGAACAGGCTCCCCAGGGAAGTGATCATAGCACCAAGTCCATCAGAGTTCAAGGAGCATCTGGACAATGGTCTTACTCATATTATTTAGTTCCAAGTAGTCGTGTGAGGAGCAGGAAGTTGGACCCTTATGTGTCCCTTCCAACTTGAGACGTTTTATGATTCTGTAATATGTGCAAGCTTCCCATGACAGAAGGATGTAAAACAAATAGCTTGTCATGCTGCAGAGGCTCAAAAATACCTGCTGGAAACTGGACGTTGCCAGAGGTAGACAGAGCTCTAGAAAGGTTATTCAATACCAGTCAGTTAATCAGGGACTTGAATGAAGCACTCTCTGTTATTTGTTATTACAAACAGTTGCACTGAGAGAGGATAGGAGAAACAATTTCCACTGCTGTGGGTTGTTGCAGAGGCAAGACGAGATGAGGCAGCAGAAAGGTATAGGCCTCTGCATCTTTCCCTCCCATTACTGTGGCTCCAAAATCTCTGTACTTGGAGTTACTTTTGAGTAGTGTGAGTGGAAGTAAAGTATCTTGACAGTTACAGAAGTCTTTTTAAGGCTTTGCCTAGAATCAAGTGTTGAAGAAATTGAGCCTAGAGAGGCTGAATTTGGCTAATTCTCAGAGAATTGTTCTCTGTTGCACAGGTAAATGATATGAGCTTTGTTGTCTGGTGAAGTAACTTGTCTTGAATTTCTAAGTGAATTCTGTGTTTGTTCTGTGAATATTGAAAAGAAGTTGCCAGGTGAAAAAATGAATTGCCTTTCTCCTTGCATAGATTTCTCCACTTTCTTCAAAAAATACATGCTTACAGGTTCACAAAGCTAGTCCTCCATTGTTAGTTTTATCATCTTTCAACCATATGGTATGTTTTCTTACATATGCCATAGAAATGATACCAAGTCCAAGTGTCATTCAACATACCCTTTTGGCTGGCTCTCTTTAAGCCCAGTAGAGCAGTTTTGAAAACCAAATATTTTTTCTTCTAGCTACATTTAAACAAGAGCTTTAATGAGGTCTTGCCAAAACCTTCAAAACTCATAATAATCTGAATTATATGTTGTAGGTAACCTCTAAGCCAGGGAAGTGAATAATTGCTGGAGACTACTACTGTGACATAGCTTGGTTGTTTTAGTTCAGCAGAAGTGTAACAGACGCCCTGCATTAAGGAGCAAGTCTACAGTTAGCTCATTGTAATGCACTTAGCATGCTTAAACAAGGCTGGTTTATTTTGATGTCTAAAATTCTTCATGTAAATTTTCTTCTAAAATCTCTCTTTTGAGTATAAAGGTTTCTGTCACATTAAGTCATTTATATGACTGACAAACACAATTCAGCATAGAATTGCAATCCCAGAGAAATTATTTTAAAGGAAATAAATCTGAGCAGGAAGATTTAGTATAGGCATGGTTATGCCTTTCCTGCAGTTACTAGGAGCTAGGTTTTGACTATAGACTGCTAGAATCCTGATGCTGTAGCGGTAAACACTGATTGGTGAGACTGACTTCTTCCCAGGTGTTGAAATTACATCCATCATTAAAAGGAACTTTATAAATAGAGGTGTTTCAAAGAGGTCTGTGCAACTAACTCCTTCTGGTGGTTGAATCCCATTTATTGAAAGTCAGCTTTCTTTAAAAAAAAAAAAAGGCATCTGAGCAGTAGTCATAAGATACTTAAGTTTAAAAACAATTTTCTGCAAACAGAGATTCTTCATTTTCTTTCTTTTGAACAGTCTTTAAAAATTATCTCTCAAGACCATTGAGTTGATGTATTTTGAAGCTCTTTGATTCATTCAGTCTATGAATGACTATTACACTTTTCATTAACATGAAGAAAAGAAAAAATGATTCTACCAAAGCCTACTGGAGGAACTTTTTGTATTCCTTGAATGGTTGCTGTCTGGAAAATAAAATTAGTGGCAACTTAATTTTGGCCCTGTAATAGGCTATGTACATTTTTTTGCTGTTAGACTCCTTTCCCAAATTATTTTTTTGCAGTCTTCAGGTTTATCAGTAGTTTTAAAAATGCTCTGATTTCTTCAGAACTGTGGTAAACCTACCTCACTTTCTTCTGAACCTTTGATCTCAGAGCATTAGAAGTACAGAAGCTGTTGTTCATCAAGTAGGATGTATCAGTTTCTCCAGTTATTTTTCCTGTTTAAAAGTTAGAAGCTAGTGCTCTTTTAGACCAATTGGAATTTGGAGCTGGCTTCTTCATATAGTAGTGTACAAAAGTTCTAGTTAGTTATAGTCTAATCCTGCAAATGGTCATATGCGTGCATAGATATATTCATGTTAATATATTCATGTTAGTAGTTCTCTTAAATATAGAACAGGACATGTGGAAGTAGTAGGTTTTAGAAAACAAGGGGAAAGGTTGCAGGAATGGCTATTGGTTTGTTAGTGTGTGAATTTTAAAGATAAAACTCACAGAAACATCGTGTGAGGCTGTGAAGTGGTAGTGAGAATGGGTAAAAGAGCAGGACTGAAAAACATCAAAATAAAGAAGTGGGGGAGTTGAAGGAGAAACACAGCAAGTAGGGCTTCTAAACCTAAAATACCAAGAGAGAACTAGGAAGAGTCAGTTGATGCATTGGCCTTAGACCCAGGGAGTACATCTGAAGGTGGCTTAGAAATACTGATTCATGAGACTTTACCAAATCATGTTTAGAAGATCTGAATTTTTTTTTCATTTCTTTTCATACTTTTCAGGTGTAGGGCAATGAATGACACACCTAGCTGTCTATAGGCAGTGTCTTGAAAGGCCACACATTAGCCATTGTGATTATAACAGTCTTAGAAGACGTGTCTTTGGTAGGCTTTTGTAATGAGTTGGAGATCAGTGTCCCAGGTAACAAGCTGTAAGATGAGAGGAAATGGCCTCAAGTTGCATCAGGGGAGGTTTAGACTGGATATTTGAAAAAATTTCTTCCCTGAAAGGGTGGTTACGCATTGGAACAGGCTGCCCAGGGAAGTGGTGGAATCACCATCCCTGGAACTGTTTAAAAAACATGCAGATGTGGAGCTTAGGAACATGAATTAGTGGTGGACTTGGCAGTGTTAGGTTAACAGTTAGACTCTTTGATCTTAGAGGTCTTTTCCAACCTTAATGATTCTATAATTCTAAGATGATGGTATTTAATTGCAAAATTATAGACCAGACTTCTTGCCCTGCTAATTTAGTAGATTAATGTGAATGATAGCTTTTGACCTGGGTTATTTGGGAGTTGATGGTGCGGGTAGCGAGTTTTTAATACCTAGCTTTCCCTTCTGTTTTTCTAGAAGTCTGCATACTAGCTAACAACACAAGTCAGGTCATGCTTGAAGTTTTGTGCTACTAGATATCCATGGTACAGAAACAGAGACTTCACTTGTCATCCTCTTTACTGGCTAGGAATCTGCTCTAAACACTAGTAGGGAATGTAATTATAGCATAGTTATTTCTCTGCTGTGCCTTTTGTCTAATCATATACAAGTTTAAAATTGTTGTTTTAGTGACTTTGTGTAAGTCTTGTCAAACTACTCAGCATTTTGCTCTTCCCACCAGCCAGGATGCCAGAACTAGCATAGATTTTTTCACTTTGTCTTGTTTGGGGTTTGTATGCTCTTCTGGTAGTGTGTGTGCGCACATGCTGTATGTATTTCCTACTATTAAAGACAAAGGAAACGTGGTGACTTTTTTGCTATGTCTTTAATGAAGCATGAAGTCTGAGTATCAACAACAGTAAAGGTTTTCTTTTCAGTCTTACACTTCTCACACACTTCTTTCCATAGGCACTAACTTCTGAGTAATACTTACTCCTTTTCTAGGCAAATCTTGCACAACTACTGAGTGAGACTCAAGATCGAAATAAACATCTTGGAGAAGAGATTAAAGAACTTCAACAGAGACTGGGAGAAGTACAAGGGGACAATAAGGTACTATAAACTTCTGTGATCAGTAAGTGGCATGGAATGTATAAATTGAGCTGGATTTTTGCATTGACTTCTTAGGAAAACAAATAAAACAATAGCTTACATAACTTCTAGAATACTTTGATTACAATAAGTGTTCAGAACCGTAGAACAAAAGAAGCTTGTACAGGATACCAGTAAATGCAGTTTATATATTTTTGTTTGCTGCTTTTGCTCTGTTGTCCTTAATGATGTATTTTGCGCCTAGCCTTGCTTTAATGATCTCAGACTTTCTTTCTTCCTTTCTTTCTTTTCTGATCTATTTTATTACTGGTATTTCCTGTTACAAATAACTACAGATAAGTGTGTCATCTTAATTCTGTGACAGTTTTCTTGGGGTTTTTTTGCAATGAAAATGCATAATTCTAGTAGATAATAAAACCAGCAGGGGAGGCATAATTTTTCCTTTAAAAAACATGGAGCAGTTGATCACAGATATATATTTAGTGAGCTTTGTATTAAGTCCTCATCCTATTACCCTTACATAACCAATTTATTTTGTTGCTAAATTTAGCAGGTTATATGGAACATTGCTCAAAATCTGCCATTTGGTATTAATCAAACTCCTGTTGTCTCTGTTAATTGAAATATTTAAACTCAAGCCAAATGCATGTAACGTTCACAGCTGGAGCTGTATGCAAAAGTACATTCAGAGATCAAACTAGTGAGAGGTTGAATTTGAGAGCTGAGGTGGTTAACGAAGTAAAAAATTAAATAGTGAATGATAACTTCCCTCCCTCAACTACAGTATTCAAGTTATGGGATTTAAAAACATGAATAAAAATGATACAACTTTTAATTATTCAGGTGGGTTTTTTTCTTTCCATTTAAGTTCATTTTATTTTATTTTATTTATTATAAACATAATTATATTGTGATAATGCAGCTTTATTCATTGTTTATCATAAGGACTTTTTTGAAGATGTGCAGGGAGCTGGGAGAGGGTCAAGTGAAACCTGAACTTGTAGTAAGCATAGCATTTAGTGGTGCTTGCTCACTAGAGCTGGTCTTCAAAGACCAGCTTTCCCAGTGTTTCTTTTCACTTGCATGTTACTGTTTGAATTATATTACAGTGTAAAAGACAATGCCTTTTAGTTCTCCATTACTGATACTATGCCATGCAGCTTTTCCCAAGCCAGTCCTGAACACAAAGCAAGGGTTTGTAAGTACAAACAGAACTCAAAGGTAATAAAACTACAACATATTTAAGTACTAAGCTTACATACCTTCTAATTCCTTATAGCAACATGATCTTGGTAACACAGAGCCTGCTTCTTTGTGACTGAACTGGCTTTGCCTTGCAGGTTATTTTGATATTAGCTGGTCATCTTTGTGACATATGTATTTTCAGCATGAATTAAAATTCATGGTCCTCATAACAAATGGCAAAAAAACTACAGAAAGTGTTACTCTGCCCACTTTGTCCCTCTCCAAAAGGTGCAAAATAGTGCATCACTAAATAAAGAGGGGGAGGATAGAACTGCATCAGACAGGGATTAATTTAGACTAGAATTTTCATTTTTGGAACACATTCTTCACTTTCCTAGTAAATGAGAAATAGAGCTTATTTTAGAGTCAGGTTGCTGTTTTTTGAAGAGCCTAAAAAAGCATTGCCATCCCTCTAAGGGATTTAACACTCCTGTGTCAGATTTCGCTCCCTCTTAGCTTTGGTGATAACATTCTAGGCTTGTTCCCGAAGCCATTCTTTTCTGTTCATCAGTTCTCCTGTACTGGCAGCTGGGTTACTTCAGGCACTGGAGTCTAGATAATGCATGGTATATACAAAAACAAAGAACTATAATAATTTGCTTGTTCTTACATTTCTTCCCTGCATTCTTCTGCTTTTTCCAAAGTGAGGGAGGGCATTCTGCCCAGCTGGTCTACGTCAACCTTACTTCTGGCAAAAGATGAACAAACAGCTGCTTTTGCAGCAAGTGAAGCTGCTTATGGATGAACAATTCTGCCTCTGTCTGAGCAGGAGTGACTCATGCAGGCTTTGTCACTGAGTGGCAAGAGCATTGTAGGACTAAAAAAGAAAAAAAAATCTCTTCAGATATCACACATTAGCTCTATTGATAAAGAATTGTTTTGATAGCTTAACTTTTCACCACTTTAGTGTTTGCTACTAATACGATACAGTCAGTTGGATTAGCAAGAAGACCCTTAAACTGCTGACATTTTACATGTTGTTGAAATCATATTAAGTACGTCAACAGTTGGGCAATAACAAATTACTTGCATTTGGGTTAACTAGACTAAATTTTTCCTTTAATTTCAGCTAGAAATCTGTTGGCACAAATAATAAAACCTCTTCAGGCTGTCTCTGGAAGGATTTGTTGCTGCACTTTGAGAAATACAGCACTAGTTAGACTGCAATGCTCCAGCAAAAGATATCCAAGACTATTTGTTTTTATGATCCATCACATTCTCTTATCAGCTCTGACACATGAAAACTGTTCTATGTCTATGGTAGGAAGGAAAAAGATCTACAAATAACTAACATCCTGGCAGCAATGCTGGGAGAACAATTACTAAAACAGAACAGGTTAGTTAGGAAATCTCTTGTAAAAGGGTGAAAATGGAAAGCATAAGAAAAACTAGAAGCTTCTGAAAGTCTAGATGACTCAGTTACCTTCACTTATATTTCTAAATGATTTTGTAAGCTGTTGAGGGCACCACAAAGCAAGAGAAAGATGCATTGAAGACAATGGCTGATGTGTTGCTGTCAGTTCATTGTCATTATAAGGCAGACAACAATTTCTGCAGCAACAGTTCAAAACACTAAATGCAGTGCATATGTTTTGGCAGAACTGGGACTTCAGGTAGTACTTTTGCGTAGTTCTGGTCCGCTTTTTAAGATTTAGGCAATATAGTGAAGACAATTGCTTCAGTACCTGTGGCTAAACATGGGGGTTTCAGCCTTCCATGAAGAATTTACTGGTTGTACTTGTTTCCCTTTTCCTTCTGCATATTTTGTTGATAATCAGGGGTACACAGCTTTGGCATAGGCTCCTAGCCTTGCACAGCGGCTATCACAGTGAAGCCTGTTTGGGGCATTGTGGAACTGCTACAGAGTGGCTACTTTATAAATATTTTAGCTGACACTGATTGAGAAAATACTAAAATAATAAAGACTAGTGGCTTGTGGCACTGGATTGTTTTGGTTAACAATCTATGGACTCTTGACAAACAGGAGCTATCTTTGGTAAGGTGCCATTCATTTCAATCCACTCTGCTGTGGGTGCTGTTTACAAAATCTGGAGGGATAGTGTTAACCTATTCTCTAGCTGCAAAATGAAGTTAAGCAGTTCTTTCCTCAGTGATTTCTGAATGACAGAAATAAAAATAGAGCAGCCAGAGGGCAAGTGTGTAAAGTTTATAACAAAGCACTAATATATGAAATAAACCCTTAACCCTCTGGCATAACACTTAGTGTCTCTCTGGGTCACAGCATTTTCAAGGAAGAGTTTTATAGCAGGTGGTGCTGCCTCATGAGACATTGGCAATGCAGAATTAAAGGACTTGGCCTGTTCTGCCCTGTCAACTCTCTGAATGGCCAACTGTCTGGAAGAAGCACGCTGTCGTTTTATGGATTGATATTTTATTTTATGAGTGTTTATAATGCTGCTTTCACTGGCTGAATTTGGATTTCTGAAGCATTCTTTTTAAATGACTTCATACATATTTTTTTGCCTCAAAATTAGTAGTAAATAAAGAGTTCTCCTTTTATTAACAGATTGACCTTGCAAGTAATAATTGCTTGCAGTTATAATTGCATCTTATGCCTCACCCCCTCCCAGGCTGGAGGAGTCATAGTGCATGAGTCACAGCTCTAATCCAGCTCTCAGCCTGGTTGCTGAGTGTAACACAGTTTTGCTCTGCTGCAGGCATTGGAGGCATTGGTAAAGTATGATTCTCTTTCCCTTTTCCAATTTTTCTGAACAAGATTGAGTCCTCAAAATGTTATTATATTTGTTTCTTACTGCCTTTCTCACTAGAGAGAGAGCCTAGAAATTAATCTAACTGAATTAAATCACATTACCGTACCTTTTGTTCATCAGCCTTTTAGCATTTAAAAAAACCCAGTCCCATAGCTATGAAGCCATTCCAGGATTTGCTAGTTGTCTTTTTGACTTAATCATTTTGATAAAGAAATTAATAGGAATTACATTTCCTAGGATCTGTTCAGCCTTACTATCAGTGCAGTAGTTTACAGTTTTCCCTGTGGGGATAGGGAAATGTAGTTTGCCAAAACCAGTTACTTTTGGGGGCATGCTAGTTGTACTAGCTTCAGTGAGTTGCACTGAACTGGAGCTAAAATAAGTGGAGAGGATGATTTTGGTTGTGTCGTGCATCAGCAGGATTTTAATTGGCATGTTGCAGCTATGACAACTGGCATCCCAGTACAATCTTCTACTTCAGAAGATTTCTTTTTTTTTTCCTAACGCTGAAATAAAATGATGTACATTAATTCCTTGGTGCAGTCAAAGATACGGGGTAGGTCAGACTGGTTATTGTGGTGGGTTTCTCTAGTCTCTGTGGAGCTCCTGCAAATGAGGCCATGGGGAGGCAACACCTTTGCCTAGTGATACTTGGTATAAACAGCTGTAAATGCTGAATGCCTTATAGACTTGTTATTTTAATACTCCAAAATTCTTGAAAGGTAGTTACTTTTTGCTTTGGATATTGAATATAACTGTGTATTAATTCAAGTTAGACTGTTTTCAGCAGTTGCAAATGTCTTAAGTTCATCAACTATTTGAGCATTTTAGCCAAGTTTTTTTGTTGTTGGCCCATTATTGTGTTTTTAACATGAATTAACTTAGTGAGCAGATGAAAAAAACCCATAATGCTTAGCAGCTGCTAATGCAAATTCTGTGCTGATGCAGAAATGGTGTCATTAAAATGAAGCTGGGCAAGCCACTTCATGCCTTTTTATTCTTAAATGGGAAGAGTTCTCTGCAGCAAAGAATTTTAAGATTTACCTATGAAAATGGCTTTTTGAGAATTCTTTGGTTTTAGTCTGACCAAAATTAGTTCCTGTCACTCCTAAAAAGCTTTAACCATGTATCTGTGTTTGCTTGGTCTTTAATCATTTGTATACTGTGGTTATTGTTGCAAGGTCTAATTCAGCTCCTGTTGATGCTTTGACTGGAATTTTTTGCTGAGAACAGGACTGAGCCATTAGGTCAGAAAATTCCCTCTGGTTTAAATAATACCAGCTGTTTGGCCTGGAAGAGATGAAATATATGACAGCTTTACTCTTTCTAATGCAGATGTACTCTGGTGCTAGAGCCTATATTTTCTTGCTTAGCAAATCTGTTTTTGTAATTACAGCTCCTTCGAATGACAATAGCAAAACAAAGACTTGGAGATGATGAAGTTGGAGCTCGCCACTTTGCAGCACATGAACGGGAGGACCTTGTTCAGCAATTGGAGAAGGCTCGAGAACAAGTAATAACTAAATGGGCCTATACTGTCATGTTTTACAGAACTAGTGCAGTAGCAAGTGAATGACTGCTGCTTTTGTGTTTTGAAGACTGGTAGCTGATTAACATTGCAAATAGAGGTGGAGGTGTTGGGATTTTTAATGAAATAGTTCTTATGGAGCGCTAACTTAAACATGCATACCTGGTTAGAGTGAGTTTCCTAACTAAGGAATTCCTTCTTTAGATTATTGATTCTCATCTTTTTATAATGTGCAGCAGCAACTTATATATGATGGCTGACGCATCTCCTAAAGATACTCTCTTATTCAAATTTTCTGTAGAAGTATTGTTAGTCTCCTCTTCCCCCACCTCTTAGCTATTTCTTCCCCTCTTTTGATAAATTTTTACATCAGATCACTTTTCCCTACCTCATGTATCCAACCGTGATGATTCTGTGGTTAATACTATCTACCATGCAGCATCCAATTCATCAGACTCTTTCCCTAATACTGATGCATAGCATTCGGGATAATTTTGAGGCTTTATGTTCTCTGCTGTTCCCACACTCATTCCTACCAGTGTCTGTTTCACCCTGAGTGAGCCATTCTCTGATCCAGAAGGAAGTACATGTTTCTTGGATCATTCTTCATTCAGGTGCAGTGCTACTTTAGGTCCCCAGAAAGACTGTTGACTGCACTTGGTCTTCCAATGTGATTCTCTCAATCTCTGCTCCCAAACTAATGCTTTCTCTGTTCATCACCTGGCCCCTTTTCACATGGTCTTCTTTTGTCCTTCTTGGCTTACCAGTATTTTCTGAGGTGCCATTAGAGATTTCTCAACTCACTGCAAACGTCTCACGCTCTCCCATTTCCTCTCCTTTGAAGTTTGAAGCTCTGTAGTTGAGTACCTTTCATTTAGTAGCAAAGCTCACCTTGTCGACTCTGTGCTGGCTTACTCTGTACTTTTCTCAGTTCTTCCTATTCTCTGGAACTTCATTGATGAAAGTCTCATAATTAGTATAAGTTCCCCCTTATGGACTTTTTATTCATCCTCCAAATTTGCCAAATTCTTATTTAGTTATTTCCTGGAGTCCTAGGAATTATATGCCAAAACCATCTTAATATGTTTGTAGCAGAATTCTAGCATGGATTAAGGTTTCTTATGGTGTTGTTACATTTTAGTTGCTTTCTAGAAATGTTGTAAAACAAGTCTAACTGCTAATGTTACTTATTCGAATTAATGAAATAATACCAAAACAGAGTAAAAGTCCTGGGGGATTATGTGCTTTCAAAAGACTTTTGACTTTCCAAAATCAACATGCAGTGCTTGTTGCTGTTTTCATATTGGGCATTATGTAATTTTTTTGTTTAAACTTCAAAATAGTCATACAGCTCTCCTTTCTTCTCAGATCGAGACTCTGAGATATGATCTTCAGGCTGCACTGGATGAGTTACAGGATGTGAAAGAGGAACGGTCTTTTTACCAAAATAAGTCTGACCGACTAAACCAAGAACTTAATCATGTCTTAGGAGGACATGAAAACCGTATCATTGATGTAGATGCTCTGTGTATGGAGAACAAGTAAGTGCACAGCAAACATTACTGTTTCCCTAGAACAAGAAGTATATTGCTTTAGTATCAGAAAGTCAGTTACAACACAACTTTAAAGAAAATAGAATAAAAGTTATGAGATTTTGTCTTCTGTTTGTATTGTAACTAACCATCAAATACTGTTGAGAAAGTTAGGTAGGCTACGGGAAATCACATCTTGTTTGGCTAGAGAGATGTCACTGATACTTCCAAATAGAACTAAACAAGAAAAATGAAGTGCAGACTGTTTTATTCCCATCGCTGTATAGCACCAAAAGCAAAAATATTAAAAACCGGTGTCTTTAGAAACTCATAGTGAGCTATAATGGGCTAATCTTACTTTGGAAACAAAGACTTTCAGTACCCCAAGTTAACAGTTTCAGACATAATTCTCAACACAGAGAGAGATTGTCAGCATGCAGTGATTTGCCAACAAAAGTTGCTGGTGAAATCACCCATGTAGATACTCGTTCCACTTCCTTGGGAAAAGAATGTGCTTTATGTTCTCTGCTAAGGACAAGAGAGTCACTGACAGTGCCGTGGCAGGTACCTCCCTTAATGTCAACAATTACCTTGAAGTGAAATAGGTCTTGTAAGACACTTTCCATTTACAGAGACTCATGCTTCAGATAGGAAAGTGTAATATCAAAGGTGTTACTTCCTCCCTGCAACTCCAGATTTTTTCTGTTTTGCATGGCTTAGAGAGTTCTGTATCAGTCTAAACCCCCTGCTCCCCTGAGAGTGATAGGACTTTTTCTCTAAAATAGTTAAATTGTCACAAGCACTAAAACAGCTGCAGTTGCAGTACATGAAAGAGGATATTTTATAAACCCTTTATACATGAAAAAGATATTTTCCTATGTGGAAATAGCCGTCTAGTCCAAGTGCATAAACTCTATTAGGAAGAACTGTACTGTTTCAGTTAACTGTATACCATTTTTCAACTATACTGTTAAATTTTCTACGTAGTGATTGCTTTGTAATGAGAAGTGCCATATAAGTGATGGATATTGCAATGCAAAAGTTCTGCATAGTTGAGTCTTGTGTTGACATACATACAAATCTTCATGTGTCCATCTCACAGACCTTCAAGTACAGAGGACACAAGTAAATGCTTCTTGACTATTTCCTCCAGACATTAATATATCCTTTTAGCTTCCCACCCAAAAAAACCTGAGGACTGATATAAAATAGTTGTGCAGCACGCTTGACAAATCTAACAGAAGGGCAGCCTCCTTTTCTGATGCAATTTGTTTCCCTACTTAAAGTTATATGGGGTCAAGAGCAGTAAGATTTTGTTATTTTATCTCTCTCAGAACTGCAGAGGGAAAAGAACTCTCAGTAGTTCAAAGAGAGGACATGCCAAATAGTATAGAGGAGTGCTTGAGGCAGTACTTGAAGGTAACATGAAGTAAAGGATTATGTTTCTTTTTCAGGTATCTTCAAGAGAGATTAAAACAACTTCAAGAGGAAGTCAACCTTCTTAAATCTAGTATTACTAAATATAAGGTAAGATCCTCTCAGTGTATCATCTAAACTGTGCTTCATTTTTCATGGAGGTTATTGTTCATTCTTATGCTCATATGCATTTAAAGAACAAAATTGTATCTTCAAAGAAAAATCCACCGTTACAATTCTGGCAATATTAGTATGTATATGAATTACATACTCAGTCTTCTTTGTAGGCTTCTTAGCTGATGTGGTACAAAGGAATACCCATTAAGAATATTTTGAAAAATGAATTCAATACCTTTTTTAAAGTTATGTGGGGAACCCTCCTTCCGCTGAGGGGAGTAATCAGCCTTTCAGCCTGCTGGTAGGTGAAAAGTAGCAGGTCACACAGTGCACGGTGAATGACTGCAGCTGTGTTGTGGTTACAAGCCGGTCCTGTCTCCCTGTTCTCTAATGGCTGCACTATTTCACCATGTGCCTTAATGATTGCTAAGTCTTCACTGTTATTCTATTTCTGAGTTAAGATACATGCTGTTTTGCATGAAGCCTTCAGGACTGAATCCTGAGGGCAAAATACTCTTGCTCTTCCCTGAAGTCAAGTGCTGTAATTTCTTCTGCCAGTGATTTTGGGGTGTGTGAAGGGAAGGCTGCTTGTCAGGGCATGAAAAGAGGACTGTCAGTAGGATTTCTTAACCATTTAGGTTACTATGAAGCAGTCATAGCACTAATCGCTACTTGTGCATGAGCAAAGCTCCTCCTTTATTGTGAGAATTGAGCATCCTGGTGGTCTGGTGGGTTCACAGAACTGTGATTGTTTTGAAACAGCTAGACCTGTGTAGCAGGATCCTTCTGCTGCTAGTTCCCCAAAATCAGTATTTGCCACTAAAATGGCTCTAGAAGCTCTGATAGAGAAGTTTGGGCTTGCCCTTTGAAGAAATTCTGTGAAATGTCTAATTATGTTTCCAACTGATATTCTCTACAGGATACTGCAGTGTCTTCATGGACATTCAGCAGATTATTAAAAAATAGGCAAGTCTTCAAAATGCATTGGAGGAAGTACATGGGAGAGATTGCTATAAAGTCATGCTGTGAGACAGAATGAGTCTTTGTAACATTGCAAAGACTGTTTTGACTGGAGAATAATACTCCAGGAGAGTCAGCTCCCATAGGCTGCTATTGGTATAAGCTCCAGGCCCTGCAGTGTTGTTCTGTGACCAAAATCCAAAGTTCCAGATTCATTACTCCTAATGAAAGGATTTGTTGGCTGCTGTTTTTCTAAATAAGATATTTGTTGTTTCCTTAGAATGCACTAGAGAGACGAAAAAATTCAAAGACTCATAGTAGATCCAGTAGCAGTGCTCTGACTGGAGTCCTGTCTGCAAAGCAAGGTATTACATAAATGCAGCATGTGTTGCATATCTCATTGAATTCTTTCCATCTTACCTTTTCACACCAGCCAAATCACAGTCTTTCTTCTCTTTCCTGTTTATTGTTATGTGCTAATTTTTGTCCTTTTCCCAGCTGGCTTGACAATATAAAATTTGCCTCGAGTACTGCTTCTCCTTTTGTTACTCTTTTGCCATTTGTTTTTTGCTCTGTCAGTTTTATCAAATTTTTTTAATCTCTAAACCTCTGCAACTTTGACCCTGACAAATCACTTCTTTATTCATCTCTTTGCTCTGCTAACAATGGCAATCAGAATTCATATTCCAGTGGCGAATAGACTAGGTAGTAGAGGAGGGGCCCTAAGTCAGGTTGTCTGCTGCTGTTCTCAGAAGCTTTTACAAGGAATCCTTTTGTCCTGTGTTTCTTTGTGGGTAGCAAAATGGAGTAATCTCTTTTCCCCCTTCAGAGAAAATACCAAGATCAGGATAGAAAGGGGAAAAGAAAATTATCTGAGTCAAAGAGTGTACTTAGTGTACAGAGAGAGTACTATTTAGGTGTTGGTGTATTCACACACACATACTCAACTAGTAACGTTTGTCATGGTAAGTTGAAACTCGCTTTTCTGGTTTCGACTTCTCTTCTGTCTTATTCTCCATGTTCTTGCATACAAATATCTCTCTCTATATAAATAAATATATAGAGAGATATAAAGAGCCAGAGCCAGATTCTAGTTATAGAAGTGGATGCTAGTAAACTTTCTGATGTAGTTGAGAGGTACAGGCTCTAAGCTATAGAGGAAAAGTTCATGGGTGACTGTATTTTCACATCAATCTTAAATATCCTGATGGCTAGAATAATTCTAAAAAGTAAAATAAATTCTAAAAATAAATTCTAAAATTCTATAAAAGCTTCCTTGTGGGTTTGAGTTTTAATGTGAGAAGGAGAGAAATGGCCGATTTTTTCCAAAAAGTGAAGGTACAAGAATGTTTGTTTCCTTTTGAACAAAAATAATTTCCCAAAAGCAGGATTAAGTTAACATTAGATGTGTCTGCCTGTACTTGTTCTGGCAATTGCTGTGGAGTAACAATCACTTTAGAAAGCCACCATCTTTATGCAAGCTAGAGATTTCATTTCTGGTCATTTGGCTGTGTTAATCGAAGGGAAAAATGTGTATTCATTTAAGTAATGAGTATAGTTCTTCAATGGTAAGTAAATGTTTGTGTCACATCTCTGTGCATGAGAAGCCAAAACTCATTTGTGTTTTTAACATTATAGTCCAAGAGTTGTTGTCGGAGGATCATGGATGTAGCCTACCAGCCACACCACAGTCCATTTCAGATCTCAAATCACTGGCCACTGCATTGCTGGAAACTATCCATGAAAAAAACATGGTCATACAACACCAAAGGCAAACCAACAAGTAGGTAGCATGACTTCTAAGTAAAACAGAACTTAACAAGCTATGCAAAAGTCATAGTTTTGGAGTAGTTTTAGGGAAATGGGAAGAAAGGTCCATTTTCACAGATAATTCATTGTCATTGTTAACTGGTGGGTTCTTTAGTTTTTAAAATCAGGTATGTGTTTAAAGAAAAATTACTTTTTCAATGTAAAGTCTGGCGTGACAGAGACCTATCTGCCTTTGCTAGGTAGAGATTGTTTTGCTGCTCAGGTTTAAGACGAACCCTAATAACACAGGACATTCTAGCAGGTGATATTTAGGGAGGGCTAAAGAAAAGCTGCCAGGAGGAAGGACACCCTTAAACTTGAGCAGAGGGTATGTTATAATGGGTTGTTAATGTAGGAATTTGCTAATGAACACTGGTAGGAATAGTAAATGTTGCACCTAGGAAAGGATCTGAAAAGATTCAGTGTAACATTTGTCACAGGCTAGCAGTCTGTGTGTCACTGTTGCTCCTACTGTTACTTTGCCAAACCTTGTAGGAGATAAACATAGTTGGATTGCTACTGTATGGTTTTTTAAAAAAATCTGAGCTGAACTTTCAAGGAGGATTTGTTTACTCTTAGCTGTTCTGCTCATCAGTAGAATTCTTTGTGTCTTGCACAGCGCCTATCATGGTAGAATGTAATCAATTTTGACACATTTTCTGACATTCTGATATTATTGTCCTTATACAGTGTATGACAATCAGAGCTAGGAAGTGTTCCTTGATTCTGTGCTCAGTTTTTTTCTTTTCTTTTTTCTTTTCTTTTTTCTCCTTTTTTTTTTTCCTACTGAGTCACTACTGGTAATCAAAGGTTATTCAGGCTTCTCAAAAGCACATCAGGACCAGATGTCAGAAACAGGCAGACATCTTTTATGAAAGGAAAGAGTAGTACTGAAGTAAACTGTATGACACTAGAATAGATGATTCATTTTGGAAATTGATAACTCTGATACTAGGCAGACTCCGTTGCTTAGTTCATGGTGATGTGGCAGTAGAAGTGGAGGAGCAGTTTATAGCCACTCTTAATACTCTTGAGAAAGCAAATGCCTAATCAGCTCAATGGAGACTAAAGTTTTGAAAATGTAGCCCAGATCTAACTGATGACAGTTCAGTTTATTCATGTCTGTGTGTCATGTAATGCAAGAGGAGTTCCTGCACTGAGCAGGGCTAATGAAGGCTAACACCTGCTTACTCCCTTCTTACTGCTAATGTAACATCAGAAGAACATCCAGAGAACAACAACTGTTATTCCAGGTACTACCTGATACTGTATTATTACCTGATCTTCTAGTTTGCCTATAACTATAGCAAACTCTTTTCTTAATTTTGTATCTCTCTTTGATCACATACAGACTCTTGCACCTCTCAAATGTATCATTGCAATGATGACTTCATTTTCTGATACCACTGTCTTTGCTTTCAACTATTGAGTATGTGTTTTCTGAAGATAAGCCTTCACAAGGAGATATGATTCATCTGTGTGCCCAACTGCCCATATATAGCTACAGAAATAAAGATTGGATGTGTGCACAAACTAGTGTTTTATGCCCAACAGAAGATCAGGTCTTAGAGGGAGGTCACATATCTCTCCCCAGTCAGTAGTTGTATCCAGTTCAAGATGCTTCAGAGTAAAAAAAATAAAGAAAAATAAATGCTTGGCAAGTTGAGTGAAGAATCTCAGGAACACTCCATTGTGGTATGCTGATTCTTTTTGCCACTTTTGGCTTTAGTTGGCTTAAAGAAGCTTTTAAGGGTCTAGAAGAAATGGGAACTACTTCTAATAGAAACACCTAAGACACAAAAGAGTTGAAGTGTATAAGAGAAATGCAGGTAAATACTGAAAAAAACCCATCCTTTGTTTGAGGTGCAGTAGCTGGTTGTTGGGGGCACTTACTTGCCATGTAAAAAGTTAAGAGTAAAGACTAGTGACTTCTGAAAATGGGGAAGAAGCTGCTCACCTGTCGAAGAAAGTTAGAGAGAGCAAAGTCAGTGTGTAAGTAAAACAGAAAGGTCCACAAACTGATACTAATAGAAGATGCATTCTTCTGTTGAAGACGTTTCTTCATTCAGAGCAGGGAGCTGAGAAGGATGAGGGGCTAGAGAGAATTGTAATGACAAAAGGTTTTACATAAACCAAAAAGTACAAGTCGTTTTCACCGCTCTGTCCTGTTCGCCTAGCTTTCCCCGGGCAAAGAGCATGTGTGGAGGACAAAGTTACTCTTTGACGTTCTTGTGTGAAGAAAGTGAGATTTAATGGGAAAAGTATGTGAGATTTTGAGGTGGTTGCATCATTCAGGGAAGAAGTTCTGCTTTTGATATTTGATAAATGATTGAAATATTAGTTACTCTACTATCAGTAAATGAGGCTTTTCAGACTATATGAACTTATTTTCCTCCAAACAATTAACCTACTCTAAAGTCAAAACTTCTTTGTTGCTTGCAGATTGAGATATGGCCATATAATTTCACAATAGCAGAATGGTAGATTTGCAGTGTGATTAACTGAAGCAATAACAAGACAGTAAATTTTTTTTTTACATGGATTAGAATTTGGATATGCTGTTGAAGTTGACTATCTGCTGTTGTGCTCTTGTTATAAACACCATTACCATGTGTTCTTGGAACAGACACACTATTATTATTGCTGCTTTTCTAAATATGTGGAATGATAAAAGGAGCTGTGGGAGTATATGCCCAAAAACAAGCAGGCAAAATCCAGCCTTTATTTTTTTAGCCCCACTCATTTAAAAAAAATAAATGAAGTAATGTCCTGTGTTTTTCCTCACAAGTACATTAGCTTAATTTGAAAAGGCAGTTGTAAATTAATTCTCATTCAGTAATGTGTTGCAAGATTAAATAGTTACATAAATGCAAAAATAAACAGTCTTCACCTTGCCTAGCAAGTTGATAAAAGTATTTTCTTCTGCCAGAAATAAACTGTTTATTAGATGTTCTTTTTTGTGAAGTTTCTTCCTGGAAATGCCAACACTCATGCAGGACAGACGAGTGGAGAAGCTGCTCTGCTGCTTAGACATGTTACACTACTTTTAACATTTCTAACTTGGACAAGCTTGGTCATGAACAAAATTACAACAAGGAATTGTGTCAGTTTGTAACTGAGTGAATGTTTGCAAGTGATGTATAGGACTGGCTATATGCCTGTGATAGAGCCTATTTACAGACATTTGGGTGATTTTGTCTGTATGAGGGTATGTCTCCTGTAGGAAGATCTAAATTGGAAGTGAGGACAGAGCTCAGGTGCTGTACATCAACACAGCTCCATTCAGACTATGGCGATGTATGTTGGGAAGCATGGGAGAACTAGAAGGGAGCTTCTGAATTTATGTGGGAGCATTGCTGCTGTTACATGAAGAACAGGTTTCTGTAAAACCTTATCCTGAGGGTGGTTTAGATTAACTCCTTTGTTGCATTGGATACATGACCAGAGGATAATTGAAATAGCTATCTACACCTTTGTCCATGATACAGTCCTTCTGTTTTAGTCAAATAATCTGGACTACTATGGCTAAAGATAAAAATAATAGATCAGAGAGTTTGATACTACCAACCTATGGAGCCCCTTAAAAATACCTGTTGTTCCAGGCCACCACAGCTCAGTCTTCCCACAGCACTTATGGAGGTAGCAAATTATCTGGAGGTCATAGGGGAAAGGATGGAATGGGATAAACCATACTGTGTTCTTGATTGCTTGCACATTTATTTTTCATAAAATGGTTTTTTAAGAACTTGCAGCTTTATGTAGTGTTCATATCTCCCATGCCTGTCTTCAGATAATGTGGTTTGAAGCAAACTAGAATCACACTCACCACTGAATGTATTTTGCTCGCTTCTGTAATGAAAGGAGCAGGGTTAAGTATTGTCCTCTCTCTTTGCCAACCATTGTGCAGAGCTGCAGAATGATCCTTTTATGTGAGAACATGCAACAAAAGTTAAAAACTACCTCAGCGCCTCTTCTGAGGATCCAGTAGGCATTATCAGGATATATTTGCTCAAACCCCTTTAAAAATAGTGTGATACAGCTGATAAATGAATGATAAAATTTAAGAGAAGCAAGAGAGAAGTGACTTTGCTATTGCCTGAGTAACAAGAGCAGTAGCAATAACTGAACTTGATGCAGAGGTTTGAGATTTTTTCTGTGATATGGCTAGCAAACAGGGAGGTCAGTATCCTTCCCCCCTTTTCTGGCCTGGAAGTACTGGTGAACTACTTATGAAAATAATAAGGATCATTTCTTTTCCTGGCAGAAATGCTAAACTTGTGGCCCCTTTGTTGTGACAATCATTAGGCAAATTAATGTTGTTTTGTCAGCTTCCTGACTGAGCTAATGTGATGCAGAAATCTTGCATCATCTCTGTCTGTTTCCTGCCCCTCTCAGCCAGGGGAACTCCACATCCTTCAGCTGACCCATGGTGGGGGCTTAGACAAGGAGATTGGAGTAGGCTCTCTGTGTGCGAGGTGAAGCTTCTTGAAGTTGCTCTGTGCCTTTCTCTGTCTCCTATTGCTTTGTATTGCAGAGTGCAGTTGCTCAACACTGGGCCACCATACACTGGGATAGGAAAATAGAGTTATTAAGGCAGAGTCTCTCATACCAGATGGAAGCATTCTGCAAGTGAACTCTAGACTTGAACAATTTTGGTTGTAATTGGAGAAGATGGTAATAGATCCATCATAACCTTGTAAACCTATTTGATTACTGAGTTTCAATGGGGAAGAAAACATAACTGCTTCCAAATGTCTTCTCTCCTCTGCTTATAAATGTGATGGACTGCTTGTTTTTCAGTTGATATACACCCCTGTACCTTCCTTTTGATATTTATTATAAGCTTTCTCTTCCTATTTTACATTGTTTCTCTCATCTTGATATTTTTGTAATCTTTAAAATACGTACAGACTTCTATTGTGCCCTGGAAAAGCCCTCAGAGTAGAGATTTCAAAACTACTTATTCCTTGTTAGTCTATTTTTCTAGCCCCTTTGATATTTGTTGGGTTTGCTATCTTCACATCCTTCCCAGATTCTACCTTCTTGTCCATAATGATATTCCCAGTATGCTCAAATGTCTGCAGCGTAAAACCCTCACTGAAGAGCACACAGTGCAGTGTTACACTGCTCTGGTGAGCATGGGAAGATACTGTTTCCTTGCTGCATTGTGATACACTGCTTCTCAGCATTCAGTTCAAATTCAACTGACTTATCCTGTTGCTGTAATTTGATGAGTAAAACTTGCTGTCCATTATTTCTGCTGTCATGCTTAGTACTGCTGCCTCATCTAGGTTTGTCACTCTGTTGAGTATTGTTTGGGATTTATTTTAAGACTTATGACTCTAGGAGACTTGCTGTGCCTATGAGAGAAACACTTTCAAAAATTCATTGGAAAAAAAGAGCTTTCTTTGCAAGATAGAAATCTCTCATTTGATCTGAGGAGAGAATTAAGACTAAAAGTAAATTCTGCAGGAGAGCTTTAAACAAATAGTATTTGTGTAGGAATCAGATACAAAAAAAGAGATGACCCAAGAAATGTAATGAAAACTAAGAGTGGGTGGTAAAAGCACTAAAGAACTTGAAGCTTTTTAGAAAAGTAGAAAATGGAATTCACCACTAAAAGAAAAGATGCTGTGGAAAAGATATTGTCATTTTAAGCAGTCTTCATGATAGAAAAACCTCTGTGCATAACAGACTAGGCCAAAATTGTGTCTTAGAACATCAAAATCAATGTAGATGTTGTCCTGAGTTTTCTGTATTTTTCTGCATAGCTTTTACCTTCTGGTTTTAGCACTAGTTAAGTAACAAGTTAAAAATTCAACTAAAGTTGTGTAAGCAAGTGGGCTTTGGTTACCTTACTATAACAAGGAATCTCATCTCAGTTGACTATCCCTGGCTTTTGTTTTTATTTTGTTTTTTCAAAGAATTCTAGGTAATCGAGTGGCAGAACTAGAGAAGAAATTAAGAACTTTGGAAATTGCTGGTTTATGGAGTCTTCCAGGTTAGTGAAAATTCAAGAGAACAGCTTGTATTATTTATTTTTCAAGGATATATTTCCATTTAAGAAAAGATTGGCTAAATTTTTTTTTATGAGTTATTTTGCAAATGTGCTGCTCAGCACATTTGCAAAATTAGAAATATCTAATAACTGTTAAGTTGAAACCAAAAATCACTAGACTCTTTAAACTCGAAGAGAAATATGTGTACTGGGAAAATAAATGTTTTAAGTACCGGTAATTATCAAATTGTCTCCATAGTCTGCAGGCAAAAACCAGGGAACTCTTTTATTTAAACAGTTGTATAAAATGATACACTGATTATCGGCCGTTATGGTTTTCAACACATTTTATTTATTATTCTTGTATTTCTTGTAGCTTCCATGGATTTAATCGTTATACTTTTACTGGTTTTCTGTGGAATCATAAACTCTGAGAAAATGGAAATGTAAATGATCTTAAATTTTCTAGTCCATCTCTCCAGAACAAGCTTATTCCCTGTAGCATCTTAAGTATTATATTTGGTTTTGAATTCCTCAAGTAATGGGAGATTAATCTGCTTCCTAATAGACCTCGCTGTTAGAAAAATGTGTGATATTTAATTTACGTTTCCTTTTTTTGCTTCTCTTCTTCCCATTACACCTAATTGTGTCTTCTTTAACCACTGTAAATTATTTTACTCCATTGTTGGTGTTTGCCTCATTAGGCTTTGTTGTTTACAGCTTCTTATCAGTGCTGCTCAGGGTGGGAGGTAGTGTGGTGTAGGCTTCTAGTTTTTGGGCTCTTTATTTTTCCCACCTAACCTTTCCATCTAGAACAAAATATTTGACAAAACTGAAGAGACTTTGTGACAAACCTATACTGTTGAAGTGTTTGGCCTGATGTAGTGTATTTCCACTTTAGCTTGCCCATTATAGCACTCTCTGTCACCTTTCTGGAACTGGCTCCTTTCTTCACCCTTTCCAGAACTGAAGGTCCCGAATTTATTTCCATGGATTACTCTTCAGTTCATCACGAACATACATAGTATACCTAGTGCATTTGTCCCTCCCCCCAGTTCTCCAAAAGATGCAGATGAAATACTTGTTTAAGACCCAGCTAATGAGGTTTGGTACTTCAGTGCAAATGTGTATCATAAACTCACCAGTTTAAGGTACTGTCCATGAAATTCGTACACTAATAAATGCAGCATTTCTAATCTTTGCAAAATACATTAAAAGAAAATGAACTTTTTGCACCGTTGTTCGTCTATGTAGGTAAGTCTTCAAATTAATGTTTATACAATAACAACTGTCTCTTTCCTTCCTTTCTTTTGCTGCCTGAAGGCCTGAGCTACAATGTCTCAGTGGGATTTGGGAGTAGGTTCTGCTTAACATATATTTTTAGTTACTGGTTTTAGCAGTATGTTAAATATTGTCACTGCATGTAATAACTGAAATGTTATCTAAACATTTTTATATGTGGCAGATTAAGATGTTAAGTCAAGTGAGTTAGATGACCACAATAGAAACAGAGGCTGCTTTACAAGACAATTCCTGTACATTGAGGAAAATAGTAAGAAAGGATATTCTTAAGTAGCTGTAAAGGAGTTTTACACTGGGTAGCAAGTTCTGTTGAGCCACAAGGTTTGTTGATTTGCTGCTTGCCTTTTAAATCAAGAGTGCACTTTTGTTTCTAAGTGCATCATAGTCCCAAGGTGGTCAGAAAGAGCCTTGCAACACCTGGTGGGTCACCAGTTTTCTTTTCAGAGCATGGAAAGCTTCCGCTCCATAAAACATCACTGTGTAACAAATAGTGTGGGAACTATCACAGCGGGCTCTGCAGCTGAGTGTTGGATGAAGTGAGGGGCAGAACATGGAGAGTAGTTTTCTAGTCAGCCTTAAGTCCAGGGAGAAGAAAAAGTATTATTTGATTATGATTTGAACTTGTAATTGGAAAAAATACTCAGATGAAAGCTTATATTCAGTCGAGCACTGAAAGAAACATTCATTATAAATTGCAGGTTCTTAATCTGAAGTTAATGTTCCTACTTAAGCATCACTGTCCATGTAACGTTTATAACATCCACTATCACCATGATACTAATATCTTCCAAATGATGTTAATAAACTTTATCCTATTGAAGAAAGAGCTTGACCGCTTCTAGTATTTTGTTAGGTGACAAATTTATCCTCTGCTTTTTGAGCAATGCATGAATGAACTATGGGGAAGCAAAATCAAGAGGAAGTGCATATTTAATTTTTGAAAGGGTGAAAGCAGTAGCATAGTTCATTTCCTATGGAAGTTCTGCCTACCACAAATTTTAGCTTCCCCTGTTTGGAAAACAGACGTTAATTAAACAAATTTCTTGTAAGATTCATTGCTGAAAAGACAGCAAGCTTGGGAATAGATTTGGCTCTGATTTTGATTTTATGAGCCTACTTGCCTTGAGAAGGAAGCAGAGAATGTGGCATTTACAGAAGCATTTAATTCTTTGCTTTGTCTTAGGCACATTGTGGTTCAAATACGAACGCATGATACGTTAAGTGTATTCAGTATTTGTACATAGTAAATGCCACTTTATTCCTCTCAAAATCTGATGTCACTAGACATTCAGATAAGTAATTCTGTATTTTTAAAAATCTGTCCTTTCCTGAAAATTCCAGATTTCCACCAAAAAAAAGCATAAGATAAGGGCTGACCATGACTCAGCATTTTTCCATCTGAGATGATAAGAAAGCTTCAGTGCTGCCTCATGCTCTGCAGTAATCATTGTGGAGCAGAGGCAAGACAGAATTAATAGGCTCAGCAGCTGCTGTGGATATAACCAGCTACAGGGGTGTAGAGTGCAGCAGAGGTTTTAAGAGGATACCAAACCCTGGAGAATAAAATGAAGAATTTAGTATTAATAAAAATGTATTTGTTTACTTATTTTGAGATCTGTATGCTTTTCAACTAAAGTCCTTGAAAAATTAATTAGAGGGACACAAGGCTGTGTAAATTATGAAATCTAGCTTACACAGCAACTAATTGAAATTCCCTGTGTGTAATCGAACTTCAGGTCATAATTCACAGAATATAGTGCAGCAATACTCCCATTTCCCTCCTTCATGAATGGATATAAGTCACTGTTAATAAATAAATATGCATTGGACTTTTGGGGCCACATCTGTTGCTCAGGTGTGTGAATACTGAGAGTAGCTTTATTTTCTGTAACCAAGTTGTTTTTAGAGACAAATATTAAAAGTAAAGGTGTTTAGTGTGTATATGCTGGCTGGAAGTCAAGAAGGTTCTTTTTTGAAGCTTGTCTTGGCAATCTTTAGGGACTTCAGCTCAGGCTTTACTTTTTTTGTTACAGAAATAAAGAAAAAGACTCTGCTTCCTACTTTCCTGTTAAAGCCCCTCCTTCCTTTTTTTTATTAATCGTGTTATTGAATTTTACTTTCTCTGTTGGATTCTTTTATATCTTCTTGTATATTTGGCTATTTTGGACAGTGAATGAGTGTCTATTGGATGTTTTCATACCACTAGTTCCCTATTTGATGTAGTTCTTCCAACACAAAATTCCTTCACTGTTACAGGAAGTTACATTTGTCTACAGGCTTTTGCATTTTGAAATAGCCATTGGATTTGTTTTGCCTTTTTTTTTAAATCACTTTTACCTTACACCTGGAGGGGTCTTCACTTTGCTGCTAGTTACTATTATTTTTTACTGTGGTGAAGACAGAATTCCGATGCATACTTGACAAGATCTATGTTTCAAAAGCATTCATATTGCTGCAGTATATACCCCAACATGTTACTATATAAAAATGCCATTACTACCATCACAGTCAAGGTATTTAGAGCCAGTGCTTTCAAATGTAGTTAGGGATTGGAGTAGTCCAGTTAGACTCCATGGAAGCAGCTTGACTTTCATTATTTCTTAGTAGATACCAGAACTTTCTCAGAGCTGGATTTATTCTGGTTATCTCCTGACCTGGTGCTCTTTGGAAAGTCTTTGTCTTGGATGGGTGATCAGATTTAGGATGTTGCCTTAAGGTGAAACGTACAAACAGATTTAGAGGGGAGAAGTGGTTGTTACATAAATGTCCGTTCTTATGGAGATAAATAGAGCAGTAGCTTGCTGCCTCCCCAGCCATTACTTATCGGTTGGCAGTTGTTCTGGAGGCCACACAAACACCACGCTTAGCTGATCTTGCACATTTTCTGCCATTTCCCTTCTAGGTTTAAGGTAGGGTCAGTCACTAAAAACATCAGCATCCTGAATAGCAGAGGACTTCGTAAAGGATCTGCAGGTGTTGCTTTCTGAATGGCTGAAACATAAAGACTAGGCATCTACAGCAGAATCCTCAGCTGAAGAGTTCCTTGCACTATTTTGTCTGCAAAACAGCTGGGAAATTGCCATTTTCTGTTTGGTTTAGAACAAAAATGATCAGAGATGTTTTTTGGAATTTTCAGATGAAAATCCCTGTTCCCTAGCAATGTATACTTGTTTGCCCCCTTAGTTCTTAGCTATGCTAAGCTTTTAATATTATTTAAGGGAGCATTGTAGGATGGTATGTGTGTGAGTCTACATGATTACGAGCAGGTTCATCATTGAGGCAGAATAATAGAGTAAACAGTCAGTTTTGAACACTTGCTGGTAATAGCATGCAAATGATCGTTACTCTTTGTAAAACTTTTGGTATGGTCTGATTATTAATGTTCTGTATTGAATGCCAATTGCTAGTAAAATTTGCTGCATACAGCATCTGGTCTTCTTTCAAAATCTGACCTTTATTCAATACTGTGGGTAAAAACATACACCTTTTCTGTATTTGACTTACATATTCTAGCTCCAGTACAGAGTATTTTTTTCCATGCTGTTGAAGGATCATTTGACATGCTTTTCCTGTTCTGCACTTCTCAATAATGTTGCAAAAAAATTGTAGGATTTGTTTGAATATTATTAGTGGGCAATGGATGCAGTTGGTGAATTAATGGTTCTAACACTTTGATTGTTTCAGGTGGAAAGGATACTATAACATTCAGTGACCCAACCTTGCCTGTTATACAGCGGTCCAGGTCACCATTGTTAGCGTTTACTGATAAGCCACAGAAAACTAAACTACGAGGTGAGCACCTGAAATGTAAGGAGCATGATGAGAGCTGAGCATTCACTTCTTTCCAAATAAAAAGTAATAAATTTTCGTGCAGGGATAGCAGAAGGCAAAGTTTCAGTGGTTACAGAGACTGAATAAATCATCCACAAGTGAAATGGATAGGTGATCCCAGTACAAATAGCAAAAAAAATGACTGTTGAATAGATTGCACAGGGCTAGAGATCAGGTCTGAAACCTCAAAGAATTTTCCTGTCTGATAACTTGATACTGTGAGAAGTTTTGTGCCATGTATGCTGCAGTTAACTGCCTCCTGCTCTTTTTCCATCAGTTAAAACGCACAGTAGGAAAGCATTTCTTAAGTAGGAACTGGTTTAGCACATTCCTGCATTATAGCTGATATCTAGATGAAAGGATTCCTGATTGTGCCTGGTAAATTGAAATACCTGACCCATTTTCCCAGAGAAATTGACAGCTTTTTTATAGTCTTGCATGTGTTTTGTTGAAAATCCTTCCCCAGTAGCAAGCTTTAACATCTCTCCAAAGTCAAGCCTAACTTTATTTAACAGTAACAGAAGATAATGTTTTGCTGATAACCTTGATTTTTTTTCCTTAATTTTTCATAATGGATGGGAGATGGATTATTATATTTGCCTACTGGCATTTGGATAAGCTCTTTAATGGGCGTAACATTTTGGTATGCCCAGATCTTACTCAGCTAACCATGAAGCATCATAAACAATTTATTTGTTAGTCCTGAAACTAAATAGATTGTGGCTTTATTTTGACTTCATTATCCGTGTCATCATCTGATAAAACTCGACAGCCAGACTGATTGTTTTTTATAATCTTGATCAACTGGTATTTTTGCTAGAAGTAAAAAGTGAAACTGTAGTGAATGGATCTCTGGTGAGTAATCACAACTCATAAATATTCATCTTTTGCCTGCTTATTCATTGATTTTTAATTAAATCTGCAGTTACTGAAAGTATCTACTTGGTGGCATTATGCTCTTTCCTTTATGTATTTGTCCTAGGTGAGGTTGGTGTCACAGTTTCAATTAAAGTTGCCTGTCATATCTCATCAGACCCTGTTGCTGTTGCTTTGTAGCACTGCCAAAGTTCAGCTGAAACTCTCCATGCTGTGTTTTCTACTTCAGCTGATTTCCATAATGTCAGCAAAATCACTTTTTTGTGTTAAATTCTGATGACCACGTGGTTTTTGTTATGGTTTTTCTGTGTAACTTTTTAAGTCTTTTTTTTGTGTGGTGGAATTTTTTTGAGTTTTGTTTTTGGGTTTTTTTTAAACATGCAAGCATTTAGTATATCTATAATTTAAAGGAATTTGAAATCTGGGGAAAAGATTTCCACATGAGAAAAAGGGCTGGAATTTTCACCCCATTCTAAACCATTCACTTTCAATCTCATCTGCTAAAAACAATGCTTTTTCAGGCTTTTTTTTTTTAATCTAATCTATCGGTTTATCCTGGTCTCTTCAAGGCCTGTTTTAGTCTGTGCTTGTTGTCATTGTTTTAGTTAAGCTGGGTGGTAGAAGTCTGTAGGATATACTGTGCAGTTCCTATGTGAAAGTGCATAATGACATAGTACAATCATAAATTAAGGATTCTTGTGCCACCAAATCTCACTATATCCAATGCACAGGATGGATAGTGTCATGGGATAGATTGTACTTGAGCATCACAGCTGCTAATGAACAGCTGATCAGGTTCTTTTCCTCTTCACTGTTGAATGCATTGTTCCTGCTGTATTGCCTGTATGCTATTTCAAGCATTCCTTGAAGACAAAAATACTGGTTTTCTATGAACTTTTCTCTGGTGATACAGTGCTTTGAAACAATTTTTCTTCACCAAACTGCACCAAGGTGAGGGGATAGTGTTAACCTGCTGTAAAGGGAGGAAACTGAGGCACACAAAAATTAAGATGGAATCCTTTGGTAGTTTTGAGTGCCAACTTGAGGTACATAAGTTTCCTCTCTTTTTGAAGCACTTTGAGTATGTGTGTTCAGATACACAACATAAGCAGAGCAGTACTGCAAATCAAGCTCCTGGTTTTCCAGCTGAGTGCTCAGCTAATGAGGATTAGATCCAGTGGGTGACCACTTTTTTGAAAGTTAATTTATCCTTGTCTTTTCCACAGACTTAAATTTCAGCTCTTTGGAGTAGCATTCCTGGGCTCCATAATGGTACTAAGAGTGCGTGTTCCCTTCATGCCCAACCTTTGTCTTGTTCACTTGGCTGCGTCCAAATTATAAATGAGGCAGGTCTGATAGAAACAGTAGTATTGTGTAGCTCTGGTCCCCCTTGCAGCCAGGCCATCCTGTGCATAGCATGAGGCAGATTCCTGCAGGAGAAATAGAGTAAATGCTCATATACTAAAAGGTAATGCATCTGCATGACAAGAGTCATTTTAAGCTGTCAATGCAGCCATACTTCTGGCATTTCCTAATTTTTCTTATTTGACTTCGCAAGCTTATTTTCTATGAGGCTTTTGGTCCTTTGCTGAGATGAGGACAAATTCTCTCTCTTTCACAAATCTGTTTGTTTTCACCTTGCTATTTTCTCTATTATGATGCTTTGTTCAGTGTTTGCCTTTTGGTATAATGGTATATTTAAAATTCTTCCACTGTTGCTTTGTTTTATGCTGTTAGCCAAATGAGAATTATCTTTTATGTTAGGAAAAATGTTGCAGGACCAATAATGAAACTTCATTATTGAATGAAAGCCTGTGAAAAGCTCCAAATAAATGGAGCTTGTGTTAACCCCTGGAAGTGGTAGTGATGTGGAGATTAACGTTAAGTTCAGCAAAAAATTTCTGTAGCAGGTTTGCCTGACCCTGCTGTTCTACAGTATAGTATCAACTATAACTCTTTTGGAGTTGTTGGTGTTAGGGAAGGAGAGGCTTCAAAACAGTCCCAGATCCGGCAAGAAACATAGTGTTGCTTGCTTATCATCTAAGAAATGAACTTGGGATGGGACAGGGAATCACTCTTAGACATTCCTTACTGAGATAAACATCTCTGTGGCACTGGCAGTGATGTTCTTCAGGTCAGATAAATAAGAAATACCTTTGACTGACTAGAGGATCTTGCTGTTCCATTTCTCTTTCAGCAGAACAGAAGGAAGAACGTGATGAAACTTACACTGTTGCAAGTGAGTCCCTGGCTCCAGAGGGAACAAACTTAAATAACAGAAACCAGAATAAACATTTTTATCCTTCATTACCTCAGCTACCTTCCGAGGAAGAAGAAATAAACAAGCTCGGAAGTCAGATAATTAAGCTGACAGCACAGGCTGTTGCAGAACTGGAAGGGAAAAGAGCAGGCACTTCTGCAGGGGAGCAGAACACTGTGGTTGGAGCAGAACTTAATGGTTCATCCGAGGGAGAATTCCCACTTTCCAGCCCTGATCCATCTGACCCCACAGATCCCTCTAACTCAGAGAATGAACAAACAGCTGAAACTGAGGCCCTGAAAGACCATGACGGAACCTCAGAGAGCGATTGTGAAATTCCAAGTGAAACAGGGAAACGAAATAGCGGCACAGTTGATGTGGTGCATAGTGAGGACCTTGAAAGGCATGGAGGGCTCAGTGTTACAGCTGCACACACAAGTAACAGCTCTCAGAAGCTCCCTGAATCTGAAAACAAGAAACCATCTGATCCTGCTGAAAACTGTGAATATTTGGATAACAGTTTGGCTTGAGGTAGGAAATCCAGGGCCTCGAGCATCTCACTGTAATCCTTTTGCATTTCTGTGCTGCTGCAAATATGATGGGTGGAACTGTGCTGTAGGGTTGATTTTTACATTGAGTTGTTAATATTTGTCTAATTAAGGTGGTTTTCTATTAGTTTTCGCTACAGTGTACCAAACATATAAATTACCTAAAGGAAAAGAATTAGCGATGAGGTTTAATCATGTTGGGTTTTTGTAGTGATTTGAAGTGTTTACATAGATTGATGTAATTTACATTTGTGTAGCAAAGAGACCAATAATAATGATTTATCATGTTATCACCAGGCTTCTGTAACATGTATGGTCCTTGTGCTGGGCTCTGTTTTAATGGTTAGAAGTGTCTTCCAATGATGAAAAATTTGGAGTGATAAATTGAGAAGCATCTTAAGCCTGCAAGCTTTTCCTTCTTTCTCAGAGTGCATTCTATTTCTTTTTGCATATAATGACTGTAATACATCCTTAGAATAAAATCAGTACTCCCTTACAGAAATTTTCTGAAAACCATCCCTGCATGTGTATAGTTCCTCTCATTACAAACCTTTGTTTCGTCTCAACTGTACAAAATTTTTCCGTCCCTTTCCCAGCTTATCTCATGAAAATGCAGGGAGTTATTTCACCACATACTGAGAACCCAATTTAATGAATCTCTGAAGGAACGGTCATCAGAGAAGCCAGAAGTCTTTCTGTGAGAAACAGCAATGCTGTTCCAAAGCAAGGAACACCTGTCCACCTACTTGACACTCTCAGTTACTGGAATTGCATTCCTCAACTTGCAGGAGCTGAAACAGCCCTTGGGCTGAGTAATAGGTGGTAGATTTCAGCCTACTCCATCTGTGCCCTCCTTTGTAAAGGAATCTGTTTTGCAAGTGAAGCTAATTCTTCCTTTCCTCCTCATTTCAACAATCTGTGCTGTGGTAGAAAATTTACCTGCTTTGTTGCCACTTTCTTAAACTTCTTTCCTTGCTGCTTTCATTTCTTTAATAACTGGAGAAAAGGGAGGCTGCTGTGTCATTACCTAGCTCACTTCTGATGCTGGAGCTGTGCCACTCTGCTCCTAGGAAGGCAGCAACAAGGGAATACTTAACGTTGAAGTCAGCAGCTGTTGGAGAAGGGGAGGCACGTCCTTCCTCTCCTGTTTGTAGCATAAGGAATAGTCTCCGCAGCTGTGGAACTTCTATGGGCCAGCAGCCATCAAGGCAATTTTTCTGCTGGCTTGGGACCTAATTGTCTGTAAATGTTCATTTCTCACTCCTAGAACTTGAAACCAATCAGAGAGAATTAAACCAAATTTAATAAAATACAACTAATAAAAAGGAAAATCCCTCCCAGATTGAGTCCTCCTTTGACAAATAACTGCCAGCTGCAAATTTTTACAGCCCACTTGTCAGCTACTGAATAAACAGAGTTTGTATTAGCAATACTGACAAACTCTTCTGTATATGGAAGATGAGCTAGCAGGTGCTGCCATAATCAAGGTGTCAGAGTCCATGAACAGTTTGTATTCAGCAGAAGAAAGGCTATATGTAAATTATTACATATAAATATAAGGAATGAGAGTGGGAAGGTGAAAAATGTGGCTTGTCTCTGTTCTCATGCGTTTTCCCTAACAGGTGCATTCATGTAACCCTTTCAGCGTCTGTCTGAAGAAAGCTGTACTCAGAGTGCTCCTCAGATATGTTTCCTTTCTCTTTAAAGGTAATTTCACATTGCAGCATTTCACTGATACTAAGCAGCAGCCCTTAGAAATAAAAAAAATCTGTGTATTTTAAAAAGTTTTTCTTTTGTTTTCCTGATCACCATTTTAGTTCCTTATCACCTGAAAAACCAAGAAGAGTTTAAGTATTTGAAAGATTGTTATGCTGTTCCCATTAATTGTGACTGACTGCATTATTGACTCATTTATATGACAGTACTGACGAGTTGGAAGAGAAATAGCTGCAGAAACTGAAATCTCTGGGAGAATGTGGCAGGATTTTTTCCTTTAATGCTTGAATGTCACATGAAGTAGCATTTTATTCATGATGTATTATTTTCCATCTTTCACAGACTAATTCTGCACAGAGCTAAATATCAGTGCACTCAAAACTGAGGCAAGTGAATAAGAAGGTCAAGATTTCATGTAGCTGAGCTCAGAAATGTTGAGGGTTTTACTTGTTTCCCTGTCCTATGTCTTTCCTGACTCACAGTTCTGTGAGTTAGCATTTTGCTCCTGGTCCCTTAACAGCCAGTTAATGGTATTTATTAATGAAGAGCTTGGTGCAAAAATTTGAACAGGTAGAAGCAGTGTTGGACCAACAGCTTTTTAATTCCTCATTTGTTGATTCTTTTTGATATATTTTTTTCTGTGAGAACATAGTGATGTACAGCCCAACAATTAGGACATCTTGGTAATCCTCCTCACACCATTCTCCCTCTTCGATGCCATTGCTGTATCTTTGCAATCATTAAATTCCAGTGAGATACCTAGATCTCTGGAAACCTCATTATTAGTGCTGTGTCACTGCTGTCATACTATCCCTCTCTGCCCTGGTGAATGTGTGTGTATTCTAGCCACATTTTTAGCCTTCTCCCAGGAACACAAGACTTCAAAGCCAGGAGACTTGTAAAAGTAAGACATCTTTGCTGCACTATGTGATAACTAATTGGATGTTCTTGTCAATATCTCCTTTGGATATTTCTGAAATATATATTGTTGTGCTATTAGAACAATGATTTTTTTTTTTCCCGGTGAATTAATTAGTGTTTTGCTGTGGAATCAACACTACTTTAGGTTTTTCAGGGGATGTTGGTTTTGGTTTGTTTTGTCTTGTTTTAGACTTGTGTTCCCTTTTTCTAGGACTTCAGAAATGCAGAAATTGCATCCAGACATATAAGCCTTTTTGGTACTGGGCTATGGGAAAGGAATGTTGTGGCAGGGGTATGGAAAAGATGCATTTCACAAACTGACTTCAAGGAGGTTGTCTCACCTAAAATTGAATTCATGCATTATCTGAGAAGGATTTAATTTGAAAGTATGATGTAGTTACTTGAAAAACAATGTTCACTGTATTTGTAAAATAAGTGTGTGCAAATGACAGATTAAGAAGCATCTTTTAGAATGCTGCTTCTTTTTTAAGTGTGATTATTTTTAAGCATATGGGAATTTGTATAATAAAGACAGTGGAATTTCTTTAATCCATATGAGCTCAGGAACGTCTTTCAAAATCTTAACTGAGATTAAGTTGAAAGTCTGCTTCATGTCTAAAAGATAGAATTTCATTTACCAGTGTCTGTTTTGTAGTTTTACTTTCTAAATCGTGTGGTTTAATTTATTTGCAAACCTCTCTTTTGCTGCCTGGATTAACTGCAGCACGTGGTTCAACTGTATTAAAACATTTTGTCATCTTTAATAAAAACATTTCCTGATATGCTTGTCCTACCTGCTTGTAGCCTTTTCCCTTCTCAGTATCAGATTCATGATAGTCATGAGGTAGTGTTTTCCTGTTTTGATCAAGTTGTGTTAAATTAAAAAAATTAAGCTTTGTTGAGTGAGAATTTTAAGTCTGAAAATTCTGACTTAATTCTTTTCACTGTCACTTCTCCCAGTCTAAAGTAACTGATTTACTTCCTACATTTTTGTATGAAGACACACACTTAGTATTTTTTGAAACTAATATTTATTTCTGATCTGCTAACTTTATCATGATCGTCTAAGCAGCATTAAAGCTTGTGTATACAACTTAGCTACTAGCGACCATAAACTAGAGGTTTTAGGGAAATTTTACTGGGGAGTAATGGTAAACTAGAATACTTCTTTAAGTCTGTTTCAGATGTAAACAGTGTGACTTTCGTTATAGCCATGTGGACAGTTTCAAATAGTTAAGCTTATACGTGTTTGAGAATAAAACCTGAAAATACAAGTAGAACAACGTAATGGATCTAAAGTTTTAAACAGAAATGCCTGCAGTTTCTGGTCTTTTAGGGCAAGTCCATTATCCAGGTCTTGCAACACAACACCCAACACTGCTGAAAGTATAGAGATGTTTTTACCTTTCAGATTTGCAGCTAAATGCAAGATAATGTCTAATGAGAGGCAATTTCTCACCTATTTCTATTAGCTTTTTTTTTTCCTTTGGTGTTTAACTTAAAGTTCCTTAAGAGCCTCTTGCAGCTCACAGACTCTTTACAGACTATTGACCATATCCCTTAGCACTCTTACTTACACACATTCAACTCTCAAACTGCATAAAAGGGAATCTTTTCAAGAAAATACATCACAACATTGAGTTGATGCTGGTTTTATTGATGGGCTTACAGAAAGGAGGCTCTAGAAAGTGATACACATTTACTAGAAGAGCAAATAAATGCAAATAGAAATACTTTAGCCATTTATCTTAGTGGCTAATGGCACAGCTCTTATAAGGTATTGTGTGCTGCCTAGGCGCTAGCCAGCTGGTTGTTCTTCGCTTAATCCTGTTTCTATGCTCGTTGTTTGAGTCCTCTCTTCTTCTTCTCTGTAACTTCAGGCAGTTTCTGTTCCCACAAATTCTTGTTGCATATCCCAATCACGCAGCAGGCCAGACGTTTCCCAGCGTTTCCATTTTCCAAACTGGCCTTATTGTTGCCCTTGCCCATGTCGTCCTCCTGCTCATGGATCACAATGGATCTGCCCATGATTGAATATGGACCAAACATAGTGGCAAAGAGATTTGTTTTGCATTTTCTGATTTTGCCTTCTTTAGGAAAAAAGTTGCCAAAATCCCCTGGGTGGCGGGGGTGGTTCACACTGAAAGGGTTATAGTGGCCTCCTGTAGAATCACAGCCATTGCTGAGGTCCCCGAGCTCGTGGATGTGTATAGCTCGACCAGATTGATTATTATCCATTGGAAACCCATCCAAGTAAAAAATGGCTTCTAATCTTCCATATGAGTAATGCTGTCTGAATAAGACTTGTCCAGTCACTTGTGGCTTGTCAGCATCTATTTTGGAGCTGGGCTTCACTTCACAAGTGGCATAAACCATCCCATCAGTCTCATTACCAGGCATTACCGGATAGAGCAAATTCTTCCAGAGGTCATTCACTTTTTGCTGTATGTCATTAAATGACTCTTGACTTAGATCAGTTTCTTTGTCTGTCAGGACACCAGAGGCAGACAGGGCAAGCCCAGTGACTAGAGGAAGAAGCAGAAGCATCTTGGCAGTTGAGAGCCTGCAAAAGGTACAAGAAGCTACAAAGAATTAAGGGTTTTTTCAGCAGTACGGCTGGAGAGAAAGACACGCAGCCTGTGGCAGTGCTGAGCCAAACAGCTGGAGCATGGTCCTGGTGGACTGCTGCTTTCTAAATCTGTCCAATGTGATGAACTGAAACTAAATCAGAATGCGTACACGTTTAAACACATACAACTGGCACCCATGACTTAAAGAAATACTAGTGATTTTGTATTTTACACTAGATCTTGGTCTTAAAAACTGCGTCTTTTTCCCTGCAGGAAGCAAGTAAGCCAAAGTATTGTTTAATCTGTTTTTGAGTTTATGTTGAGACTTTTCTCCTACTATAAATTCCAGCAAGACAGCTTGCCAGGAGGCTTTTTTTTTTTTGGTCCATCTACTTAACCACTAGTTAGGCAATACAAATGAAAAGTAAAAATCCAACAAGTTAATTACCTTGCAGAGTTGCTGCAGAACCCCTCAGTAAGTAGCTCTTTGACTCTGCTCCCCTAAAATGAGATGTGATCAGACAGAAAGCCAGAGCTGTTTGAAGTTGATGCTTATGGGAGCTGCGTATTTGTGTAGAAGTTAGGTAATGCTGGCTCGGGGGAGGCGTCACCAGGAGAACTGTGGGAGCGGAGAGAGGGAGGGAGAAGGGGGAAAGTTTTAAGTATTTTCATTTTGGGCAGGGTGAACACTTTGTCCTTTCTTGGTTAGCTTGGTAGTCTGGCTCTCAGTCCAAACTGACAGTCAAAAAAAAAAATAGAAAATTTACCAGGTTTTTAAATTAATCTTCCCTTGGATGACTTCATGTGCTTATTTAAAACAAGCAACCTTCAACTTGTAGTGAGGGGAGAGGAAGGAGCTTTATTAAGGCACAGTTGGGCAGTTTGTTCATAATTTGCTGGTTGTTATGGAGCTGGTTTGCATTTTTATTTCTTTATTAGCCAAAACTGAAAGTGGTACTTGAGCAACATAAGCTGTTCCACCAAAGTTTCTGTGGTTTAAAACCTGAAAGGCACAATTCAAACTGTCGAATGCTGAGGTACATTTCAGCGGTACTTCTCTCTAATGTTCTAAGGCTACTGTCTGCTACTTTACTTGCCAACTTATCTGCTCAACTGAGGTAATTCTTTCTCCTTTTGTTGAAACAGCAGTGATTTCTTTCCAAAGAGAGAAGTAAGCAGTACTGAGGCAGTGCAACATCAGACTGAGGCACAGAGAAATTGTTTCCCAGAAGCTGGCTGGAGCATGGAGAGTTCACATGTGTTTCATCTTCCTGCAAACTGAGAAATGCTCTGCTCTGGGGAACATTGCCCTGCCTGCAGCACTTCCCACTGTTGTAGCTGAAATATGGATTCAGCCATCACAAGAGCAATTTAACAGGCTGAGGTTTCTGTAGAGAGAAAAGAGTAGCTTTTACTACTCAGGAACAATTCTCAACACAAGAAAATTGCAAAGAAAATCCTTTTTCCCAGTTCGTGTCTCCTGCCAGCTGAGTGAGGAATGGGATTGTCAGCTTCCGGAATGGTAAAATTGTGTGTTAATCTTACATCATATGCTACATCAGATCTCAATTGCCTGTGGGTTGATCTTTTTTCTTTCTGTATGAGTGAGAAAAGAGCTAAAGAGGTGTCCACTACTTGGATCATTAGCCAGAGACTGGAAACACAGTTAACTTCTCCTTGGGATATTGGGATATTGAATGTGTTACTTTAGCCCTTGGCTTTAATTCCTAATCTGTGAATTAGAACAACTAGTATTTTTTTCTTTGCGATGTTTGTGAGTTGTTCAGATTACTGTGCTCATGGGAACCATTCAGCTGAACTCTTAAGATCAAGAGCCAGTGTAGTCCATCAGCCTATGCCTAATGCTACCTCCTTTGCAGCTTTTTCCCAAGCTCATTCACTGGCAGTCTCTGAGCTGGTGAAATCCATACTTGCAACATGGTAATACTATGAAGTTGTACAGTTCTAAAGCTTTTTAAAATAGGAAAATGTTTTACAATCAGGTTTTATACATATACACAAAGAATGTTCAGCTAACAACTAACCAAATGCAAAGTGGGATGGTTTAAGTTTGTAAAATGCAAGAAAACATCTGTCCAGGCCAGGTACTATTAGAACAAAACTGTTTCTTAGCATCATGGATCATTTTTTAAGGGGACATGATGAATGGAAGAAAAAAGGAGCATCATTCATGGTTTACTCCTTGAGTCACAAAGTAATGGACTGCAATTGGGTTTAATACCTGTGCAAGGAAATTTCCAAGCTAGCAGTCAGTACTTCAAGAAAAGAATTTTAAAGCATCTGTTGAACTATAAGGCATTTTGAAATAGGAACTAGGGTCAGAATTTTAGCTGGTTTAAATACAGTAATGCAGCTGACTTTGGTGGCATTTGTGCTGTTTTACACCAGCTAGCATTCTGTCCCTGAAAAAAATCACCCTGAAAAGCTGAAGGTACTTGCAGCAAAGCTCTTTTTTGATGTACTACACATGAGGGAATGAAGCAGAAGTGCAGAAGGGTGTAAAGGAGGTGATCAAAGGGACAGAAAGGACTGCAGCAAAGCTAAATGATGTATTTGTAGTGCTCTCCACTTCGGAGAATGTAAAAGAAATACTAACTGAGGACTGCTGTCAAAAAGATGTATTTTAAAAAGAAGGGCTGATAACTACAAGAAATACAATTGCTGGGGTGATTTGGCATTCAGTCTGGGTCTGAAAGATGGAAGTCACTAAGTACTAACCAGGTGTATCATTAAAGTCTATTGTTACCTCCTGCCTGTGTTTAAGTTTTCTCGTTAGAAAGAGGTGTCAAATAATGGGCTAGCAGCCTTTAAAGCAGACAGTGGTTAATGGGAGGAAGGCCCACAGTGACCTGACCGTACACTTGTACATGCACTACAATCCCTGTTTAAAAAATAGACCTCTCATTTTGTCCCAGTTGTACAGCATCTATCATATCCTCAATTTCATTCAATGTCCCAAGAGTCTCCTGGGCTATACAAGACAGAGTCATCAAAACAACTTCTGCAGGGCTCTCTAGACCACATAATAAAACCAGGCTTAGCTTTCCTCATGGTCTTTACAATGGGCTTTTTATGTGGCTCTGTTCACAAGTTCTTAATCCATGCTATGACCTTCAGGGCTGGTTGGTTGGTGGGTTTGTTTTGTGGTGACATTGTCCAATTGCAACACCCTGCTGTTCAACTTAACATCATTTGATTTGTCCAGTGTAGAGTTAAATGTGATGAAGAAACACTGCATAAGAGAGCATCCTTTTGTAGCAAGCAGTAGCCTTATTTTGTGTCTCCAGTAGTTGGATCTGCACTCAGTGATTTTATGGTAGAATGATTCTCCATAAAAATGACACCTGGAGAATGCAGGGTTTACATCTTCTGCAGCGGGTGATAGAGCTGACTGCTTTTCTCCACATATGGCTGAGGCTGGAGCCACTAAAAGAAGGGAGATGTCTGTAGCCTGAAGAAAGCAGAGTCAAGATCTTTGGGAACCTAATCTGCTCCTTCAGTTCAGGGCACTTTCTGCCATCTCTGAGTCATGGTCCCAGCCTGGGAGCCAGGTACATTAGTGGGTTATCAGACAGCAGCAGGAGCATCTAGCATTTGTTGAGGTGTGAGAGTTACCTGCTTGCTGTATAGAGACTTCAGGGCACCAAAACTTCCACGTGTTGAGTTTGGCATGGTATCCTACGTGCTCTGCACATTGATTGCCTGCTAGCACTGCACCAGCCTTGCATGACATCTGGCGCGTTCCAGTTCCTGCCTGTGGGTCTGTTGGTAAAGCTCACAGTGTTGATTTTCAGCTGTAGAGCTATGAGCAGTGCTGCTGAGTCAGGCAGGATTTGGAAAGCAGAAGTGCTGTTGGGCTGTCTGCAAAGGTGCAATGACTTTGGCTATTTACAGCCTGTCGTGTTGTCCGACACAGCCTGTTAATGTCTAATGGAGTTCTGGTGCTCAAGAGAGAGGAGTTTCATCCTGGACTGAGTGGTATTAGCCTGCATGCTGAGCACAGAGCTGGTGCTGGACTGTACACAGCACCTTGTCCTGTGGAGATCACGGTAGAGGAATTCGTTTGCAATTGCCATAAGGAGAGAAAAAAAAGGGAAAGAAAAATCTCACTGTAGCAAACGGAAAAACTGTCACTGGTCTAGGCTTTCTTTTCCTGTTTATTCCTGTTCCCTGACTCGCTGTTTCTATTTAAAGAAATAAAGATATTTAGTGCCTGAGATAAGCATCCATTTATAATATTCTTGCAAAAGAGCTGTATGCATTTCCAGCTTTTCAGGGCATTACCCATAGAAGATCAAGTTAAATAAATACAGAAAAGGGAAACAACGCAATTCTCTCTGGGGAGCAATTTCTCTTGAAAACAGAAGATCATACAACATCAGACTACATCAGCCAATTTGAAAAATTCTTGAAATTCTTCCTCTTTAATAGCTTGAGGAGAAACCATTTTATGAGAGTGAGGAAGAGATGAAGTGTAAGAGCTTTTTGAAAAAGCTGCATTCAGAAACTCATTCTAGGTCTGTCAGCCTAATTTAACAGAATTTCATCTTCGCATGTGGATATATGTCCTGGTTTGAGTTATGGTCCTAAACTGACCATTACATTAAATAATGTAAAAAGAAGGGATGAAACCCAGCCATTAGATAATTTAGGTTATTATTTGTATTTACATTAATTCCCTGATTCTTTATTAAATACTTATCCTTTCTGCTGTATAGCATTTATCTGAAGAAGGGTTTGCTGTTCAAAACAAGGAATGAACACGAGACTTTCCTCAAGTTCAGTATCCAATGGCCATAGATGGAAATATCTCGATTTTTTTTATTTCCAAAGTGCACATTGCTCATGTTGTGTGTATTTGCACAACTTCAGCACTGTATTTAGCTTCAAATCAAAGCTCAGGAGACTCAGGGGTGTTGGGCCAGTAGGTCAGATATATGAGCATCAGTTACCTACAAATAGGTAAAAAAGAAAGCTAGGTGTTCATAGCTGGAGTTTTAAAAGTCTAGAGAGCTTTCTAACCAGCTGCAGGAACAAGCAGGGTGAAGAAATGAGGACAGAGAGAGCAGGTGTTATAGATCCCATAAATACCTTTCTTCCAGAAAGCTTTGGAAGAGCTTTTCTTGCTTCTTAAAGTTGTTAGTATGAATTCTGTGGGAAAAGAAAGACCTTAAAATTATATCTGTGGTGGTTGTAGATGTGTACTTTAGGGACATGGTTTAGTGGACATAGTGGTGATAGGTTGATGGTTGGACTTGACATGTTTAAAAAACATTTAGATTCTCTACTTAGGGACATGGTTTAGTGGTATGTTAGTGCTAGGTGTGGTTGGACTTCATCTTAGAGGTCTCTTCCAACCTTAATGATTCTGTGAAATAACTAAATACAAACCGATCTCTCTTTTTATGACATGTTTATAGTATGTGTTTTAGAAGTCTAATGATCATAACAGATGACCTGAGTGTGATTTTCAGATATTTCTGTCCTAGTGTATTACTAAAGAGACACAGCCATTGATAACAGGTTAATCCCTGCCTTCTGCTTGTATCTCATATGATTCTTCTGTTGTCACCACTGGGGTAGGAGATGGGTTTGTGGCTCCTAACTGCTGCCAGGTGTTTCTTGGGAGCAGTATCATAATGTGATCTTTGCCAGATCCTTTCCTGCAGAACTGCTGTCTATGCAATTGTTTCCATTTTATATTTCTTCAGAATCATAGAATCCCAGAATGATTTGGCTTGGAAGAGGCCTTAAAGATCACTTAGCTCCAGGTCCCTTCCATGGTCAGGGATGCCATCCACTAGACTAAGTTGCCCAGTACTCCATTCAACCTGGTCGTGAACACTGCCAGGAATCCAGGGATAAGGCATCCACAACCTCTCTGCGGAACCTCTTCCAGTGCCTCACCACCCTCTGACTAAAGAATTTCTTCTAAACATCTAATCTAAATCTCCCCTCTTTCAGTTTAAAACCATTCCCCTTTGTCCTATCACTACCTTCCTGTGTAAAAAGTCTCTGTCTGTACTCATGTCTGGAATTGTCTTAAACCAAGCATAGGACTGTGCTCTTGGGCTTGATGAACCTCATTCAATTCATGTGGGCTCACTCCTTGAGCTTGTCCAGGTCCCTCTGGATGCTATCCCTTCCTTCCATTGTGTCAGCTGCACCGGTCAGCTTTGTGTTATCTGTGGACTTGCTGAAGGTGCACTCAATTCCATTGTTATGTCATTGATAAAGATACTGAAGAGCAGTGGTCCCAAGACAGAGCCCTCAGGGACACCACTCATTACCATTCTCTACCTGGACATAATTGGCCGTTCCCGCTAAGTATGGGAGTTTACCTTTGTCTTAATTTAGTTACCTTCTTTTTTTAATTTCCCCCACCCTGTATTGTTTCTCCAGCTTGTCACAAACATTTTGAATTCTAATCCGTCCCTACTGTCTATTTACAGCCCTTCCAGCTTGGTGTCAGCTGTGAATTTAATCAGTTTACCTTTTGTTCTGTCATCCAAGTCATTAACAGAAGGGCTGAATAAAACCAAATCAGAGACAAACTTCTGTGCCTGAGGCAGGCTGTTCACCCCACTGGGGACTGACTGGGTGTAGATTTCCCACCATCTCTGTACCTGCTTTGGAGGAATGTGATCAAGACTATTTTTTTCCCCAGCTTATGTATAAAAAAGTCATGTGAGATAGCAGTTAAGACTGCTTCTCTATATGCAAGATTTACTATGCTCTTGTAGAAAGAAATAAAAATTCCTGATGTCTTTTATTTATTCCCCTTCCTGGCTTTCAGATGAATGCAAGAAGTTTGCCTCTTTTAGTGGTTTTTCTGTGGCTATGACTCCTGCACTGAGCCTCACCTATCCTGCCTGAATCTTCAGACTTCACAGAAACCAAAATCATGTACTGACCTTATCTCAATGTATCTGCATTACTGTTACTCCCCTGGGAGAGGCAATGTGGTTTTGAAGTGCTGCCTGACACTAAGTGTTGTCTGAAACCTTGGGCACCCAAAAACTAGTGAAAAGCCACCTTATTTATGTTCCCATTCCCACACTACTGTATCTCCCTTTTGCCAGAAGAGCCAATGGAACCCTATGTATTTTAGTATTACATCAGCTATGGAAGCAAAGATGAGGTTAACTCATGTTAACTAGACTAAATATATTTCCAAAGATTCATATTTCTGATCCTCTTCCTTCTTACAAGGAGCACCTGTTCGTAAAAGCCTCCTAGTTTGTCTAGTATTCCCCACCACACTCATTACAACTGTCAGCACTGTAAAGGCACACCTCACCAAACCTGGGCAAGCTGTGCCCATTCTCAAGTTCACATCAACTTCACATGTAGAGTCATATGTGCATGTCAAGCTACTAAACACAGTGAAAACTTATGAGGCTTTGTTTATAAACTCAGGAGGATCTTGGTATTCCCATGCCACAAACAAGAAGCTCCCATTAGCACTTAAATTCATGCTGACATCCACAGGCACCAATGGCTCTGCTATGCACAGGAGCAAGCTAGAGCTCAGCAGAAGCTGAGGAAAATCATGCATTATGAAGACAAAAGTCCACCTGGCTTTGGTAGCAGACAGCAGTTCCTGCTCTGGTAAGAGCCCAAATGTTGTGCATGGAGGGAGGGACCACTGAGCAGCAACTATGAAAAGCAACAGCACTGACCTTTTGCTGAAATCAGCACTCAGCAGCATCTGGGAAGCTTTTGAGGACGTTCTTCATCCTTGAACATGACAGGGTGCAAGAGTGGAGGTTTTGTTCCTGGAGGCTTTCTCAAAGCAGGTATTTCACCACAGATGTTGTAGTACCCTACTATTAAAAAAGGAAAAAAGTATGGCTTGCTGTTGGATACCCATCTCCTTTGAAAATTGTATTTCAGGGCCTGAACCTCTGAGCACTTTTCAAAGCAGTTTATGGTAAAAAACACTGTATTTGTATCTGTCAGAACAGCAGAAAAAGAAAAAAATCCATTTTTTTGTAGAGTAAAAATTGTTTTCATGGTAAAGTGGCTCCATACCTTTTTAACTGAATTTATTCTAATGGGTTTATTTTTGTAACCATAACTGAAACCCTGGGAGACTAATTAAGTTTAACAATGTCTGTTAATTATATCTGCTTTTGTTGTCTCAGTGAAAACATGGGATCTTAAACCCTATTTACAATCTGAAATTTCAGAGGTTCCAAACCCTTATCTGGCTTTAACATCTCTTAGAATCATGGAATCATAGAATGGTTTGGGTTGGAAGGGACCTCTGGAGGTCATCTAGTCCAACCCCCCCTGCAGTGGGCAGGGACATCCCCATCTAGATCAGGTTGCCCAGAGCCCTGGCAAGCCTCACCTTGAATGCCTCCAGGGATGGGGCCCCAACCACCTCCCTGGGCAACCTGTTCCAGTATTCCACCACCCTTGTGGTGAGGAACTTCTTTCTAATGTCCAGTCTAAATCTACTCCTCTCCAATTTAAAACCATTGCCCCTTGTCCTTTCACTCCAGGCCTTTGCAAACAGGCCCCCTCCAGCCTTCTTGTAAGTTCCCTTTAGGTACTGGAAAGTCACTA
>VWZO01000230.1:178972-191927 GCA_013396975.1 Bucco capensis | reverse complement strand
AACCTGATTTTCACATACAGTGGGAGGGACTTCACTGCCTTGGTCCCCACCTTGTGGTTTTTTTAACTTGGGAGGTGTTGGGAGAGAGGTTGCCAGTGAAGACCAAAGGAAAAAAGTTGAGAACCTCAGCCTTCTCCTCATCTGTTGTTTTTAGTTCTCCATTCTTGCAGTTCAGGGGGGGTATGTTTTCTTTGACCTTCCTTTTTTCATTGATGTACCTGTGGAATCCCTTTTTGTTATTCTTTGCATCCTTTGCTAAGTTGAGCTCTAGCTGTGCTTTAGCCTTCCTGACCTCATCTCTGCACCATCAGGCAGCATCTTTATACTCTTCCCAAGATCCCTGCCCTTGCTTCCACTGTCTGTGTAGTTCCATCATGGTTTTTAATTTGACCAGCAGGTCTTGATTCAGCCATGCTGGTTTCTTCCCTTTCTTACCAGATTTCTTATACCTGGGGATCAAGAGCTCTTGTGCTCTATGGAAAGTGTCCTTAAAGATCTGCCAGCTCTGTTCTGTTTTCTTGTCCTTGAGGGCCATTTCCCAGGGTATCCTGTGAGTAACTCTTTAAAGAGCTGGAATTTTGCTTTTCTGAAGTTCAGGGTCTTGACTTTGCTTCTTGGCTGATTAGAGTCCTTCAGGACTGTGAATTCCACTAGTGCATGATCACTGCAGCCCAGGGAGCCTACCCAGGGGGGTGCAATACTTGATCTGCTGGTCACCAATGCAGGCGAGCTCATCAGGGATCTCAAGATTGGAGGCTCCCTGGGCTGCAGTGATCATGCACTAGTGGAATTCATTTCACGCAGCTTGTGTAAGCCTTACACATATTCAAGTTCCCCTGTGGAGAATAGTTTTGGAGATCAGATGTTCAGGGATTAGGAATACAAGAGGTTTTTACCTTGTTAAAAATCATTTTGACGTCTTAGTGTAAGTCATTAAGATTATTTTCTTGAGCTGTCAAATGGACCACAGTATGGGTGAAACATTTTTAGGAAAATTAAATAAAAACACTTTAATTTCTAAATGACTCACCTTTAAGAATTTTAACATAAATATTTTTCATACTCTGAAGTTTCTATCTGAGGTAAATATTTTCAGCTGAATTCCTCCTCTGGGAAGATTAATTCCAAACTAAGTAGAAAATTAAAGTTGGGAGCCATCCTGAGAGAGAGCAAGTAGGGATTGTCACTTGCATCTAAAAATGCTCTTAGTATTGTTTATATTTGCATTAGCACTTTTCTTTTTTGCCTTTTTTTTTTTCAGCTGTGCAGTGGAACAAAGTTTCCCCAAGTAGTGTCAGGTTTTAGGATGTCCACAGAGATACCATGTGGTTTTGTGGATTCTGATTTCGGACCAGGTGAATCCCATTAATTCCAACCCAGCAGCACAAAGGATTCAAGCATGTCTGAAGCCAGTAGTTCTGCTCAAAAAAACAGAGGGTAGATAGGAGGCTGAACACATGAAGGAGCCGTGCTTTTACCAGCTCTGATGTATACGTTAATTAGCAAGACTGAGAATGCCACCTGCTTGCAGAAAGGTTTTCAACTTGCAAGGCATGGAGATCTTAATAGTATTCCATTAGATATAATGAGGTATTCTAGTGCAGATTTCCCCCATGAAGTTACTACACATTTGTACAAAATAAGGCTCCTGCTGGGGTGTTTTATGATTGTGGAGTCTTTCCATTCCAGTTAAATAGGATAACTAGCTGTTTTCCAGGGCACATGGAGAAATCCTTGAATTAGTTGTTCGTACTCTTGGCATTAGGATGCCTGCGAAAATAAAAAAAGGAATAAAACCACAAAAAACATTTCACTGTGGCCTTCTTGAAGGAAAAGCAATCCTTCAGATGCATCAGAAATTATTTTAATAATCCAGGGAAAAAAAACACAAAGCAAAAAAATCCATTTTCTTTGTCCTTTTATTTTGTAACAAGACTTCCTTCCATATTCATCCTCGAAGTTTCCATCCTATGAGTTCTCATCCGTTTTGTCACTTGCAAAACTTTATTCCCCAAACCTGCAGATGTTATTAAAACTGAGGATTATAAGGTTATGTAGTATGTGGTAGAAGCCAGGTACAGATTGGATGTTTTTATTAGAGGATTATTGAATTTTGTTAACAAGAATGTGCCTGAGTAATTCCAGTGGAAGCTCTGCTGTGCTTGTTACAAAACATCTGATCCTGCAGCAGTTACAGAGCTGTACCTTAGCAAGGTCCATTTCTCTAACCACACCAAGAATAGGTCATGCTTGTGAAGTGTAAACCTGAATCATTGCAAGCAATGTAAATGGCTTCACTGGAAGAACTGTAGTGGTTATGGCAGAAAACATCTCACCTACCATTAAAAGCCATATATTCCAATGTTGTCTTCACTTCGGAATTCTGTTCCACTGCTAGGACACATTATGAGCAACAATATAAAATCAATATATGAGGTATGTGCTTCAATGGTGGTTTTAAATATAGTGAAAATATCTAACATCTAACAGTTTTTATAGCTTTTTATAACTTCCATATCACTAGTTCATGGCACTAGGCCCTTAAACAAACTTCTTGCTCCTAAGGATGAGATTATGATGACATACAACTAAATCTCAGAAAGTCAATACACTGGTGTGTTTCAGTGAGAGGCTAACACAAGCTAGAGAACCAGAGAATAAGCAGAGATGGAAGTGTTCAAAAAATATGTAGATGTGGTACCTTAGGATATGGTTTAGTGGTGCATGTGGTAGTGTTAGGTTAATGATTAGACTCAGTAATCTTAAAGGTCTAGACTCAGTAATCTTAAAGGTCTTTTCAAATCATAACTATTATATGATTTAAAGTTTTTAAGTGTAACTAGTGACAAAAATGAAAGTTTGGTATTTATACTACATTTTTTATTTTCCCAGATGTGAAATACTCATATAGTTGCACTCCACATCTGTTAATCAGTTTGAGTTCTTGTGGTTATTCAGTTTATTAAAATCCAGTTGTATGTTTCTGCAGGAAGAATAGGTATCTCTTGCCTTGGTTATGGATATTTACTTATGCTTCTGATGAAGCTCTAAGATGGCACAGTAGGTTTATCTCTTCATTTAATGGATAATTTTTAATTTCAAGATTGCTTTCACAATATCCAGCTGGGTGAAGATTTTAAAATCAGCTTCAGGAGCGTTCAGCTAGAATTCCACTATGAAATTCAGATTTTAAGAAAACATCACATCAAAAGGTAAATCTCTCTATAACATAGACTAGAGGGTGCACACTGTATGTAATATTATAGTTACACAGTTCCTCATGATAGCCATATAGTCTGATTTTTCAGACAATAGAAGAGAATCTCTATGTTGCGAACACTTCTGGTGTGGTATGACTACATAGTTTGCTAATTGCTGAATGTAGCTTCATCAAAGAATATTGTCACATAACAACAGGAAATCTGGTCCTAAGATTAAAAGGCAGATTTCCATTCCAGATGCACTTTAGTCAGTGTCTTTCTCTGGACATGGAATAAGATGTCTAACCTCCTCTTACTGCCAATTTGCCCTTCTTCTAAATGTTGGTAATGATGACTCACTTCCTCATGGGGGTACTTTGAGGCTTAGATGAAGTCTGAGAAGTTTTTTCTGACCCTGAGAAAACTGATGTCAGAAATTGCAATATTGGAATACTAATCTTTCAAAGCTTAGATAAATAATTGTCCACAAATGAAAAGCTATTTCCTCTGCAGTTTTTTGGCCCCCTCTATAATATTCCTTGAATTAGTAAAGTCCAAACTTAATATAGACAACAGAGGAGACAGTGGACATTGCTTACTTAAGTAAACAACAGCCAGAGCCCAAATTATTAGTAAATACCAAGGCTTCATTTAGGTTGAATAACACTGCAATCCAACAAATAAATGAGCCTTCAAGTTTGAATTTATGTAGCATACGAAACACATTAAAGCCATCTGACCATGACAAAGGCCTTTTCTGCTGTGAATAATGAGGCCAACACATTAGAATATCCTTTAGATGAGACATTAAACCCAAGGTCCTTTCTGTTTGTCTCTGGTGGCTGTCCATGTGGAAGTTAAAGACTCCATGGCATTTCAGTAAAACCATGGAAAATCTCTGGCCTTCTATGGTATTACTTACCCTACAGACAAATAAAGTTAAATTAAAAAATTTCAATAGCCAAGGCTGTGTATGAGTTGAATATCATAAAGAAAAATGCCAGTTTTCCTATCTATAAGGGCAATGGAGAAAGTTCTCCTGTTTTGATGGGAGCAATGTCAATGTGGTTTGAAAGAAGGACTTCAAAATCCTTTGGGATTTTGAAAATGAAAAGCACAGAGAAATGCTTCATTCTCATTAACAAAATTTGAGGTAAAGGAGAACAAATCCAAATCATATATAATGTGTTTGCTTTGTCTGTGTTTACATAGCTAGACATGCACATTTACGTGTGTAATTTACAGGAAGAAATGGTTTGGAGACAAACAGAAAATAATTATACCAGGAAAAATTGTTCACCTTAGCCTCTATTTGTGTGATTCACTTCAGAAAGTTCTTCTCAATTTTCAGCTTCTTATGTATATTTCTAATGATTTTGTGTCACTTGAGATATTTTAGCACACATTTAGTTTGATAGGATCCTCAGTGAATGTTTAACTACCAAGTGAAAACCAGGTTCTTGTTCACGGAGGCTGCATCTTACTTGCATAGTTTCACACCAAAGCTTCTTAGCATTAGACTTTCATAAGGGCATGGCACAAGACGTCATGTGAAAGGTAAATTCCAAAGTCCTCTTATAGGTGTAGATCTATTATTGTTATCAAGATGACTGTGCTTACTCATTTGAATGTGAAGGAATTAAAGAGGAGAGAACAACCCCCTTGAAAGAAATAGAAGAATGATGCTAGAGCTGAACACCTTAGAAGCAGAGACAATAAAGCTTTTCATGAAGAACTGACTGATGAATCTGAGCATCTTTCAATTTTCTGAATAATGAGCCAGTTCTTCCATCTTGCTGAGAAACATATGGGATGTGAGGAAATCAGCTGGAAACCCAGCAATGTCTGTCTTGTTTCCCATCCTCTCTGCTAGAGGCGGGAAACTGGTGTCTGATGAGGAAAGATGGTTTGAGTGAAACCTTGGTATTCAGTTAAAGCAAGCTCAGTCTTTGTGAGACTTATGTCACTTCATGTCTGCTCCTCCTTTATTGACAGGAATGCCACAGAAAGCTGAGGTTATTTTCCAACAGATGAATGCTAGCTAGGCTAAGGAATCCATTCTGCTACCCCTTTTTTGAGTCTCTACTTGATACTGCAGACCCAATGAAAATGCCCCTCGGGTCATAACTTTCCCATCCTTAACATGTGAGAAAGGCACTATCCAAGAGAAGGGTGGGTGGTGAGAGGAGAACAATGTAAGTATCTACCCATGACACACCTTAATAGTGATGTAATTTCCTTTCCTTCACCTCCACATTAGTGATGGCAAGCCCTAGTAATGAGGACTGAAAACATATGCTGGCTCTGATTCTGATTTTTTTTCTTTGTTATATTTTTTGAAAGTCATTAAAGACTGCACTTTATATGTGTTTAATGACACTTAAAGATGTAGATTCTTTGTGAGTGTTATTTTCAAAGTGCTAAGTCCTTAGTAGTACAGACCACCTCACACAGGGAGGATGAAGGTTACTGAAACAGCAGAGAGAGGCTGTGACACAGGACCAGTCTGAATGGGTTGAAGCTGTCTTGCCCAACACAGTGCCAAGCACAGATGTCTAAGCTTTCCTTCAGTGTGAGTTTGAGAGTAAGGCATGAACTGCATCCTAGGAGCATCCAGGGTTGTTGCTGTGGGTGGTGATTGCTGAAGGCTCTGCACATGGAGTGAGGATAACTCAGCTCCAAACACCTGATGAGGTTATTGCTTCCATAGAGGTCTGACACTGTGGGGACGTGTGTAACCTATGACAGCGCAGCCTGGTGTGATGCACACAACCTAGGTCATGGCAGAAAGAATGTCCATGAAACTGTGCAGCCAAACCTGTCCCTAATGATTATCACATGATTCCGTTTCACCCTGCGATATGAAAGCCTCAAAGGGTTAAAAAAATTGTTCTAGAATTTCCTGTCAACATAAATTGTGTGCTAACCATGTTACTTGTCTAAATGAGAAGGACTGTAAAGAAGGTATTTAAATATCAAATAGATTTTTAAAAGCATGGCTGTCCTTTCATGGCAATAATTCAAAATGCTATTTTAATCCAAGGGGCCAGATTGAGCCTGGGCTTTGTGACAGCCACTTTGCACCAGCTAACCACAAACCCTTAAAGTAGCATTAAGTGGTCTTTAAAGCAGTAAGTGGATCTCTTCTAGATGGACAGAAGAAAGAATTTGTCCCTTCAAATTTAGCTCAGCAACTTCTAAAAAACAATATTTCAGTGATCTGAAAATTTTATTCAATCTTCCATAGGATCTGGTTTGATATCATTGTGTGCCGTTCCACAAATTACCTATATAACTTTATTCTATACCTTAAAGTATTTTCAGCATGTAGTGTTCAATTCAACAGCATTTTTAAAAAAGTTACTGACTGCTAACCTTCCTTTTTTGCTCTTCACCTGCTGTCTAAAAAAAATGGAGGTGGGGTGCTCACAAGATAGGGTCTGTGATATATGACTTGATTGTTTGAACTCCATCCAGCAGAGGGTGGTGATAGACATCTGCCCAGAAAGCAATTAACTGCAATGTATTCAGAGGGACAAAATAATCCCATGGTGATTTACCACCTCCAGAAAGGGTTTGTGTTGTTTATTCTGGGTTTTCTTTCAGCTGTCTTACTCTCAATTTTCAAGAGTTAAGAGAAGTTGTAAAATATTTTACCATATAACCCAGACAACAATATGTAGAAGTAATTAATAGGGGCATTTGAAGGGAAAACAGGGTCACACCATTAGCCCCTACTAAAATGCATCAGAGTTGATGAATTATTTTAATGGGACAGAATGACAAAAAAGGGATTGTTTCACCTAAGCAGGGACAGCTGGTCCCTATGACAAGGATACATTGCTGTCTTGTGGATTCTGCCAGCCAGCAAGGCTGAAATAATAGCACTGAGAGAGGTATGAACACTTCTCGTTCACCTTAATTGAGAGCTAATATGAAGTCTAATTATGAACACTTTGTATTAACTACTTCATGTCTGAAGACAGACATTTGATCAACAGCCCTTCATCATGTCCAGGGAAGGTCTGCTTTGATTTTCCAGGCAGTTATACATCCCAGTCCATGACGCCAGCTGTGCCAAATCACATCCAACTAACAACTGTCCCTACCAGAGGCTTTTGATCCTATTTCTGTTCCTGGGCAATAGGAGCTTGGAACAAAATTTCCATCTGGGGACCAAACAGTATGTTTCTCAATAGCAGAACTTCTCCCTTGCTGCAGCCTGGGGGGCCAGGTTGCAGCTCTCCAGGACCTTCACGGGCTGTACCTGTACAGAAATCCCCCCTTGCTGCAAACCAAACTGTGCATGGCAGCCCTGGCACCCTGAGGAGTTGGGATCCTCTTGCTGCCCATGGCTGCCCTCACACTGCTGCCAGGGAGAGCCACCAATGTCATGGGCTGGAGGTACAGGCACAGACCACACCAACCAAACCATCTGCCAGGATTCAAAGCACGACAGGTGGGATTGGAGGATTTATGTGACTAATTGCAGAATTTACTTTCATACAAAGTGTTTGTGTGAGGGGGAGGCAGAGGAGGATTAACTTAACTGCCAGAGATTTCTCCAATTAGTTGAAAGGTGGTTGTAAGATGGCTGTTTAATCTTGCATCTCATTTTCTTCTGAGAAAAGAAGTGCTTAAATTTAAAAATGCCCAACTAGATAGGGACAGGATGGCTCAGGGGACTGAGACAAAGGCTGCTGGGGCTTCATTTGTAAGTCACACAACCCAGGTTAATGAGGAGTGCAAGGCATTGACCATTTGCTGGCTTTTGTGGATTGTGTTAAATCAAACTGGAAACCACAGTCCAGTTCCAAAAGAATTAAGGGCCTGATCCTATTTGCACTTAAAAGAGTGGCCCAAGATTGAGGCTTAAATAAGCACTTTAGTAAGTGCTACTGAGCAATTGTCCTGGCAAGTGACATGGAGAAGGTGGAGGCAAGTGGGCTCTGAAGAGTGAGTGCTTGGTGCTATCTGCTGAACCAGGCTGACCATCACGGTCACAGCAGTGCTGGGCTCTGCCTGATGCTCAGGTTTGAAAGCAAAACATGGGAAGTTGCTGCTAGCTCCCATCAGCATTAAAAACAAACCACAAACCTACATGGGAGGGAGGGGAAAGAAAAGGAGGATGGAAAACAAGCTAAGGCAAAACAAAAGAACAAACATAAACAGAAAACTATGCCAAAACCAAAGCCTTTGGTCCCCTGATCAAAACAGCTTTGATCAATGCATCTGTTCTCAGAAGCATCTTATTTTAGAAAGCAACTAGCTTTCTAACAAATAAAGAATTGCTTTGTGGTTTCTTTCCAAAGCTTAAATTCAGCTTTCTAGAGTAAGATGAAAAGCTAATTTTCTTGAAATTTAACATATTTGTGTACGCATGTCAGGTGAAATAAATGGCATTGATATTCAGTGTGTACATAGGTGGCACCAGCTCCCAAAACTCTATCTCTTTTTCATCTTACTGGAACATTAACTTATGCTCCTGAGGGCTATGCAGCATGCAGAGTGAGAGTGTGAACTTGAAGATAATTTATCATAGCTCTCTCTTGTGTATCACTCTCTTTCCTAAACTTTTCCATATCAGAATACAGAACAGAGGGAGTTTTCTTTTGCCTAAGCTGCCTCCAATTGTACTCATGAAGGGTCTTATGCAAAACAAATGCAGACTGACCTCTTAGCATGTTCTCTTGGTGAGTAGATAAGTGAACATCTTACCATAGTAACTGGGTCACAGGAACCTTAAGAATTGGTCTTTTGAATAACTGCAGTAACAGTACAATATATTGAGAGTTATAGTAAGGGCAGAGAAGGGGGAAGGGAGAAAGGAATTTCACGGGAAAGCCTGTAATCCAGGCCAGTAGGAGCTGATGACAGGGATGAACAAGCAGCACCATTTGTTACTCCTTGCTCCAACCCACAGTGAGCAACAGCTCTGTCAAGGCTTGGACTCCCTTTTTAGTATGCATTTATATAGTGACAGGTGCAACAGAGGTGTTCTTCTACTCAAGGTGCTATCTGAATAAGCACAACAATTAACAAGAGAATAGAAATGTAATATTCATAACAATGTAAATTATGTAGTGCTGGCACCCAGTTTGCTGTTTTCATATTAATAGCAATAAATTACTCTGCATTAATTACTTCAACTCCCACAGCATTCTTCTGGAGAAGCTGGCAGCTCATGGTTTCGACAGGTTTACTCTTCGCTGGGTAAGGAACTGGCTGGAGGGCCAAGCCCAGGGAGTAGTGGTGAATGGAGTTCAGTCCAGCTGGCAACCTGTCAGTGGTGTTCCCCAGGGCTCACTGTTGGGGCTGGATCTGTTCAATATGATCAATGATGATCTAGATGAGGAGATCGAGTGCACCCTCAGTAAGTTTGCAGATGACACGAAGTTAGGAGGAAGTGTTGATCTGCTTGAGGGTAGGAAGGCTCTGCATAGAGACCTGGACAGGCCAGTGGTATGTGGTTTAACAAGGCCAAGTGCCAGGTCACAGTCTATTGTCACTTCAGTCACAATAACCCCATGCAATGCTACAGACTTGGGGAAGAGCAGCTGGAATGCTAGGGGTGCTTGTCAACAGTTAATCGAACACGAGCCAGCAGTGTGCCCAGGTGGCCGAGAAGGCCAACAGCATCCTGGCCTGTGTCAGGAAATAGTGTGACCAGCAGGACCAGAGAAGTGATCATCTCCCTGTACTCGGCACTGGTGAGGCCACACTTCAAGTATTGGGTTCAGTTTTGGGCCCCTCACTACAAGAAAGACATAGAGGCACTGGAGCGTGTACAGAGAAAGGAAAAAAAAGGCTGGTGAAGGATATGGAGAATAAGTCTTATGAGTAGTGGCCAAGAAAATTGGGATTGTTTAGTGTGGAGAAGAGGAGGCTCAGGGGAGACCTTATCTTTCTCTACAACTACCTGAAAGGAGGCTGTAGCGAGGTAGGAGTTGGTCTTTTCTCCCAGTTTACCAGTGATAGAACAAGATGAAATGGCCTCAAGTTTTCCTCAAGGATAAATTCTTCACAGTAATGGTTGTCAAGCATTGGAACAGGCTGCCCAGCGAAACGGTGGAGTCACTGTCCCTGGAGATGTTCAGGAAAAGTATAGATATGGTACTTAGTGACATAGTTAAGTGGCGTGGTGATAGGTTGATGGTTGGACTTGATGATCTTGGAGGTCTTTTCCAACATTAATGATTCTATGATAAGCTTATAAAAATTTAACTTTCAAATAGAGCTCACAATTCACGTTTTCAGAAGGAGAAACTGAGGCACACAGATTACATTACTTTTTTCTTCTACATCTACTGTGAGTTTAAAAAAGAAAGATCTACTCATTTCTATACCACAATACTGAGACTGCTTTTCCTGTTTTGTTTTTTTATTTCATGGGAATACCAATGTGTTAGCTAATGGTTAATGCTGCTAATTGGAATATCTGGGCAAAAATAAGCATGACAAAGAAAAGTCTATGAAATGTAAACTCTGAATATGCATGGAGCTGAATGATTATGTGCAGAGTAGGCACACACACAGGGCTAAGCAGTGCTCTTCCACCCATAGCTATACCTGTAAGGAAAAAGCCATTTCACAAAAGCTTGCTGCTAAGGGGAATGAAATACTAGAAAAACAAATTCCTCTTAGCCTGGAGAGTATATGCTGTGCAAAGATGGCTGCACAGCCAACTATGTGGAATTGTATCAGATGATGTTCTGCTTGTGGCTCCAATGGTGCATGATAAAATAAAATGCGGAGAATGAAAGCTCTGTGGTTGTCTCAAGAAACAGACTATTGATTGCAGAAGGCTTTGAGAGTATTCTCAGGAATATTTGATGCTGTATTTGTCCTGTTCTTCCATTTTGTCCTTACTCATATGCTACTGGCCATTGTCAGTAGAAGATGCTGACTAGTTTGCCTTGTAGTCTGGCTCAGTACAGCCTTTCCTGTGTACCAATGTTCAAGAGGAGTTTTTCAGCCTTTGAGAAAATCATTGCAGAAGCCACAGGGTAAACAGACTTTCCAAAAGTAACATCAGCTTTCAACACTGGTTGTTCTATACTGTATGCATATTATCCCTGTAATAATCTTGTTGGAATTTCATTGGGATAGAATAGACTGGTTGCTCCTAAATCCTTGAAGCAAGAAGTGTTACATCTGCTCTATAAGATACCTAGATATGGAAAAATCTGAACCGTAGGTCACAGCAATGCTATGCAGGGATAAATGGACCTAAGCAGAGAAAAAAATAACAGATGTTCCAAATAAATTATCGGAAAGAGCTGAATCAAAAATCTGGGAGGACAGTTCCAGAAACTGTAAGACCATAGTCAAGGGTTGGATTTGTTTCTTTGCACTGCAGACAAATATGTATTGTTTTTGGATTATTACCACCATTTGCCTGAATTGCATTGTATGTGAAGGAAATTAGAAAATAGGTAATCTGAAGTGTGTTGCCAGAAACCACTTAGAGTAAGAAATACTGAGCTGTAACTTGATAGTTATGAATTTAAATATTTATCAGAAGAACATGATAACAAGCATTCTATTCTGAGACCAGAATAGGCAATGGTTTCATTAAAAATAACTAACATGGTTAAAATAATGTTTTGAATGAAAAACTAAGGAACGTTATACCCCTGCATGCGAGGTTGTCACCTGCAAGGTTTTGTTCAATAGAAAGTTTATTACCAAAGAACCTGACTGCTTAAACACGAAAATTAAAAACAAAGAGTTGTGGAGTCTTTTTAAACACCAGAGGCAAGCACATAGAAAACACAAAAATCACAAAGTACAAGCTATGCCGTGATGGAACACCAAGCATATTAATATGAAAAGCAAATCTAGGTTAACTTTTTTTGTCTTTTTGAACTTGTTTTATGCTTTTTAAACAGAGTGGACTAACAAAATAAAGAGGAAATGTCTCCAGAGGAGGAAGGGTATTTGGATTCTGAATACCAGAATCAGAAGGTCATGGAAGAGCCTGACATCTTTACAAGGACAGACTGAGAAGAACAATGCAAAGACTAGGCAAACTGACTCACAGACTGAGAATATCAAGTATGGTGTCTCACAGTCCATACTTCGTCTTTTCCCTTTGGAAGATGAACAGCTCTTCAGTGGTTTGTACTGGACAATGGTGTTCCTGTTATAATATCTTGGCACAGACTAGGTTTTTGGAGTTAGTATTAGCAGGCTGACAGACTCAGAAATCCCTCTCCTTCTCTCATAAGCTACTTCCAGTAGTATCTACCGGTCATTATAGCACAGATTCATCACAGCTATGGCTTCTACTCCAACAGGAAGGAACTGTTGCATAACAGGAGCAAGTAGTGAAAAAAGTTTGGCGCTTTCAAGTACGATCCAGCCAATTCATTTCTGCTTCTCTTTCACACAAATGCAGCACTTACAAAAAACGATGGCATCTGTGTCATCTTCTCCTTCATTAAACTCACTCTCTGTGTGTGTCCTTTCTTGAATAGTTATCATCAGTTAGCTAAATGTATCCATTGTACCTTAGGTTTTGTCCCCTTTAAGAAGGACACTATTCAAAGATTTTCCTCCTCTTTCACACTGAAACCATTGAGAAGGAGGCACAATGTCAGTATAAGTTATCGTCATCGTCGTTGTGGCTAGGCTTCGCGAACGAAGATCCAGGGAGGGCTCCACCCACGCTCCTCATCAGCGCCTTTTCCAAGCGCGCTGATAAAAAGAGGAGAGCGGATAGCACCCTCGAGCCTGCCCAATGGATTTTTTTT
>VWZO01000230.1:151771-177012 GCA_013396975.1 Bucco capensis | reverse complement strand
AAGATCCAGGGAGGGCTCCACCCACGCTCCTCATCAGCGCCTTTTCCAAGCGCGCTGATAAAAAGAGGAGAGCGGATAGCACCCTCGAGCCTGCCCAATGGATTTTTTTTTAGGTGAGACACAGCATGTGCAGAGCTGGACCCACCCTTTAGTCCTAAGGTTCATCTGCCAGGGCCTAGCAAGCTTGGACGCTGGCAGCCAAGTCCTTAGGACGTGGGTTTAACCTCTTAGATGGAAGGCCTTACAGGGCTAAACAAGCTCCCTCTGCCCGGGTTTGGAATTAGAGTTGTCCCTCTCCTAGGATGACTGCCAGAAGGCTAATGAGCTCATCCTACCCATACATGGATTATAGGAACATGGGTATCACTCCCCACACTTTACTGTGGGCAATGAGTTTAATGCTCTCTCTGCTGTCAGCACAGTTATCGCACCAGGGGCCACAGGAGACCCCAAGTGATTTTCAGACTGTGCCTGAGTATAAGTTATCACAAAACCAGGAAACCAGCTGCCAAGTGTTAAACAGTTTTCTGTCCTACCTAAAGAGCAGTTACTGACTCACCTCAGTTTAAACTCTTGTTTCCTATTTGTAGATGTTTCGGAAGAGAAGAAGTTTCTATCTAGTTGATTACAGTAAATGAAGGCAGTGCAAGTACCAGCCAGTGCAAGCTCCTAATGTGCATCCTCTTCAGTCCTGTAACACCGGTCTAATGTCCTGTAGTGTAAAAAAAAACATTGGCCAACTAAGAAAGAACAAGGTGTGTAACGTTTCTCTTTGTTCAGAGAACACGGGTGGCAAAGGTGTCAACAGCCACTCAGCTACATAGTTGCTCTCAGCCAGCAGATGAGGCTATTGCTATTCTACCAAGAATACATTAGAGTTGTTGGCTTGTTAGGTCAATCAGTATTAGTTATTTACTCATCTATCATTGTGATGGGAATTACATAGGAATTATAACAGGAATATTCATTCTTTTTTTCCCCCCCTTCTTTGTTCCCCACTATACTTCCTACAGCATCAACACCATGTTAACAAGGATGAGGTTGGGGCTTTCATAGATTGCTCTCTGAGGAGCAGTATTCTTAATACCACGAAGATTTGCCAGAATAATAACCAGCAACCTTAGAAAGTAAAACCCAAGTCTTGGAATCCGAATGTATTCATCAGTATCCTCTCTTGCACTAATGGTAGTGAGTTATATAGCTATGTATATAGAACTTGATTTGAGGACTGTCTTGGGACAAGTTAAGCTCACATCAGCTACTGCTTAAAGTAAAAGAGGCTGTCCTGGTTCAGGCTGGAGCAGAATTGATTCTGCTAAGGTGGTATTGCTTCTAGCCAAGGTTCCTTTAAAAGTGACTGCATTTCTCTGAAAGCTGGCAGTATGTTTCCAAAACATTACCAGCTTCTAATAGCTTAAGCCTAAAATATTTGGGTTACAGCTAAGGACTGGAATGTAAGCTTTCTGTGATTCCACTGAGAAGTCAGGGGGGTGCAGGGTGAGAGCCTGCACCTATAGGGAAGGAACAGGCAAGACAGGTGACCCCAGACTGACCAACTGAGTATTCCATTTCATACACCTCATGCTCAGTATAAATTCAGGGGGCAGTTCCCTCTGTGCTCTCTTCTTCACTTCCCTTGCAGTCTTGCTTTGGGCCCAGCTTTGCTGTGGCAACAGAGCGGCTGGAGGGGAGAGTGGGAGGTTTGGATCTTGGTGCTGGCTCTTTATCTATATTTATATTTATATATATTTGTCTGCTATTACTGCTTTCCATTAAAGTAGTTAAAGCTACTCTGCCTTTTCCAATCCACAAGTCTTGTTATTTTCATTCAAACCATAACAGAGGCCAATACGTTATCAAGATGTAACAAAGATAGCATTGCATGTGATGTATGCACGCACCTCTAAAACATCCTTGCTATAGATGCCCCTTCTCTTCTAGGCATTTGACTTCCAGGGTGACAACAATTCACAGCATCTGAAATCTGACTTAGATTTTTCTAAGCGCAGGTGACAGTTCAAAACTCCATGGAGATTGCTTAGATGAAGATAAAGTATTGGATGCTATGGCCAGCTGGCTCCAAAGGCAATTTCTGCGCAAAGGAAGAGGTCAAGTGCAATCTTTTCTCCCTTCAAAGTTAAGTAGGTTTGTCTCTGAGGCTTCCAAATTCTATGGCTATCATCCTAAAATTGAGAACATTTTACCCAAGCCTGTGTATAGCATGAAATCTTGCAAGTCTCAGCTAAGTCACTTTCTGACTGGAAGCTGGATAAAGATATGCAAGGAGACAGGATGAAATTCAATGGTGAGCTGACCAAAGAGACAATCATGCATTCCCTTTTATGTCCAAGGGTTCTGATCCTCTAGTCTTACTCAGTTTTTCTGCAGTAACTGAAAGATTATCACCCCACTGTCTGCAATGCCTTCTGAAATACGTTATGGTTTTGTGTATATGACAGAACCAGAGGGAATGGTATGAAGTTGCGACAGGGGGGGTTTAGATTGGATATTAGGAAGAAATTCTTTACAGAAAGAGTGGTGAGGCACTGGAACAGCCTTCCCAGGGACATGGTTGAGTCACCATCTCTGGAAGAGTTTAAGAAACATGTAGATGTGGTGCTCCAGGACATGCTTTAATGAGGGCAGGGCTTGTGTGGTGGTGGTTGTTGGCTGAGTTTTTTGTTTTGATGGTGGGGTGTTTTGTTTTGTGGGGTTCTTTTGTTTGTTTGTTTTGGTTTTGTGTTTGGTTTTTTTGTTGTTGTTGGATTCGGTGATCTGAGAGGTCATTTCCAGCCACGAATATTCTGTGATTCTGTGTGACAGAATAGGTAGTGCATTTCCTCCTCAGCTCCCATAGCTAGAGCTCAGTATGAAACCATAATCTACAGCATGAACTAAAGGAGTAGCTAATGGACTGATGTGTTAATTTCAGCCACCACTGCATGCTTCTAAGCAGGGAAGAGTTGTACCAAACCCTTTCTGGAGCCCACAGTGCCACTGATACTCATTCATTCTCTTTGGTTCATTGACATCTTGAGAGAGCATAGAAGCATACTTACCATGTGTGACTGGAAGAGGATAGCAAGGTAGTCCCTCCAGAACATCCTCCAGAATTAGACCCTGTTTGGGTCTTGATAATGTTCTTGGATTTTCAGTGGCTCAGAAACTTGCCTCTGTGCCTCCTTTTTCCTTCCACAGGACTTCCACCCGCAGGTCAACCTGGATACTGCAGCTGAAGAATTACCTGTGCTTTGTGGTAAAACTAACTGGAACAGCAGGTAGGTCCCTACATTTCCAGCAGAGCGCAGGCTAAATTCTGGCTTTACCTAGGCAAGGTCCCCTGAAGTCAGGGCCAGCTGGTGAGAGGGCCTATATCTGAGACACAGTTATTTCAGCATTTGAGTGAAAAGCAGTACTAGCGCTATATTCCATGTCAGGATTCATCTTCCCATGGACATAACATGAAGTACTCATGGTTATTTAAGCCAAGTGAGATTCGGAAGACAGTGAAAAGCCTAAGAAGCTCACTATTTGCAGATATGGAAACGGTTTCTGTAACTGACATTGTGTTCTGGTCATTTCTTATTGATGCCTATTGATAATCTCCTTCAGACATATGAAATGGATAAGGACAGAGAATATGTAGACAAAGAGCATAATTTCCAGTAAAATTCACACTGTGCTCACTCTTAGCTTTCAGAGAGGCTTAACTATTGATTTGAACAGGGTAGGAGAGGCTCTCTTTTCTGACCTACACTGTATAAAATAAAATATACTTGCTAATGTATAGCTGACTATACAGGATGGCTGACTTTTCTGTAAAGGTCCAAGTTTCTCTTCTCCCCTGTTTGATAAATGAGTGTCATCAGAATTACTGTGCTCTCCTGAAGCAATTAGTCATTATTGGATGATCAAAAGTATTTATCAAAACTTCAGGTGCAATGCAATAGATCTTCATTTGGGTTGGAAGGGTTTCCTTGCTGGATTTTGGAGAAAGAATCCATCAGTGGAACAGTCATCAAACAGAAGGTATATCCTTGTCAGAGAGATACATGACTATGCAGAAATTCAAAACATTGCCAAGAAATGCAACTCAGCGACAGAGGTAGCTACTGTCACCTGGAAAAGCTGTTGGGGTTTTGAGTAGGAGAGGAAAAGAGCCATGAATCAAGCCATGCATGTCAAGAACACCATAGCATACCTTAAAACATGCACAGAGGAATTGTAATTCAAGGATTTATACAGCTGTGGAATCCTGAAATCTTCTGGGTACTGTGCAATGGACTGAGACCTCCTTGGGAACAACTCTTCAGTATTTGCAACAATAAAAATCTACAGAGGAGCTATTCCAACATGATGTGTTTCATCAAACTTATTCAGAAATTCTAGCTTCAAGATAAACAACCTGGGAAAACAAAATAAAAAATGTCATTGTAGCTGTTACAGCATTGTTTTCTCAAGCAACAGATATATTTGAGAAGACATCTTGATGACAGGTCTTGTAAAATGCCTTTAACACCAGTGAAAGTTTATTGGGTTTCAGGATACTTATCTTCAAGATTTTCCAATCATCTAAATGGTTTGTGACTGGACAGAGTGCAGAAACACTCTTCGTATGTTAACCACTGTTCCCATATGTGAAAGAGGTTAAGGTTTACTCAGGAGACGCAGTTTTGCTTCTTGAGATACTGGTTTTCTTTTGATATTCAAAAATTCAAATGCAAATAAATTAAATCCTCTGCTGAACTGGAAATACAGAACTATCCATGGGAATTGCATTTGCAATCACCTTCCTTCCTGGGGCGAGTATTGCACCAACTCATTTGGACCATTGAATGAGCAGACAAATTTTTCTTCTAATCAGTCTCTTCCACCCACCCCACCTACTCACTATTTATTTAAGCTAAAAGAGGCCAACTTTTGACTCTTTTATAAAAACAGGTATAAATTCAGATTAGTCTTCTAAATACAATTGGTTACTCTGGATTAACAGTGGTATAAATAACAGCAGAACTTGACATAATGTTTCCAAATTAATAAAACTCAATATTTTTCAACTAATGAAATGTCTTGAATACAATCAAACAGATTTTGGGCTTAATCTGTGAAAGAAAAATGTGTTTGCTTGACCTGTAAAGCAAGTGATGTCAAGTTTGATTACGAAATAATATTTATGACTAATTTTTAATTCACTGAAAACAACTGAAGTGGGAAATGCTGATACACTAGTGTAACTAAGACTGTGGAAATGGAACTAATGTAATAACTAAAATGAATGGGTGTGATGAAAGAATAAACCCATAGAGGTTGGTAATGCCTTAAAGTGGTGTGATTTTGAGCCTAACATGTATGGGGGAAATGAAAAAAATATGTCAGCAGCTACAGCATGTGACAGGAGTCTTTGCTGACATTTGCAGAGCATTGTGTTGTGCCAGCACTCTTGTAAGAAGAGTCTGAGAGCAAGAACATCACAAAGTAATGAACTCTGGAGCACGGTGAAAAAGAATTACATGTGTGTGGACATAAATGTGGTCAAGTCCAGCATATTTCAGTTGAAATTGGCATAACAGTCGATTTAAAAAGTAGGCTCAGAATCTGTTCTTAGTGACATACTATCTATCCCATTTACTGCGCTTGAAAAAGAAAAAAATTCAGTTGAGGTCTTATATTTTTGACAGACAGCACATGTGATGGAGTGCTGACTCTGCGCATCTAGGAAAATGGAAGTAATTGTACCACAAGGTAAATCTGGATGAGTACAGAGAGAAATTACTTCCAGTGAGAGTGGTGTTTTGTTCTGTTTTTAAAGTATCTTTTTAAGGTTGTTAATAGATCTTCCTAAAAATAAATTATTTAAGGAGGTTTATCTTTAAAAAACTACTAGAATTATGATCAGAAAATATATGAATCCTTGCTGTTCTGTAGCACAATTAATTTTCATTGCTGTGTTTGTGGCCTGCTTACACAGGCAGCAAACACTAATCTCACTGGATAATTAAAAGAGTGTAAATATCATTTGTCCAGTCCCTGATGATTTGTTTTAGAAATGCAATGAGCTTTCTACAGTAAGCTTACAGATAAGAAATCCTCAGATACATATAGACTTTAATAATCACATACCACTAATTATTCTTACACTTGGTTTCATATTTTACATTTACAATAATACAAACTGTATTTAACATGCAATTAAATATTTTCACCCATAAAAGCAAATCTGTTTTCATTTCGGCCCATGGGTCTTCTCTCCTTTTCCCAATTACCCTTCTCTGTTGGGAAGGGTCATCAGGTCATAAAGCAACTGCTGTAGTTTAGCCCCAGATACTGGCTAAAAATTGACAGATAAATACGTCTTCTATCCTTAAAAATACTTCTTGAAAGTATTCCAAAGACAGACCTTGAATCCTGCTGCATGTTGGTTATTAAATTATTTAAATACAAAATAATTCAATTTTTGTTAAGTATATTATAAATAGTTCTAAAGACCAATGCTCCATGCTAAAATTAGGGATGAAGCCTTCAATACGAGACATCAATAGAGTGAGTCAAGATAATTGTTTATGTGGTATTTTACTGTGTTGTTACCAGAAGGACATATGGTATGTTTCATCCTTAACTGTTTTTTTCTTCATCTATTTCTAATTAGAATTCAAGTACTAAGCAATCACCATGTGAGTAACTTACATGCTTTACCACTTTTGGAGTTTTCTCTAAATAGCTGGAACCTAGATGTGCTTTCAGTGTGAAATAAGACACTGTTTACCTGTATTTATTTTACAAATTAGTTTCAGAACCTACCTTATTTAGTACAATTGAAAAACATGCAAACCTTCAGTAGTGAAACTGCTGAGAGCTGCTACTTGCATCTCCTTCAATGTCCTGTATTATTTGTTCCCTCGATTCATAGCAGTTTTCTGGTTCTCCTTACTCTCTTTCCTTGCAAACTATGAGTGGTTGGAAACAAAGCTAGCCAGCCAGGTCTGGAGACACATGCTGAGGTAGGTGTGACATTTTGGACACTGAGCTTTCCACCTATAAAGTCATAAGTTCAACTGCAGTGATTAAAATTGCATCTCTAAGAGCTTCTGTGAGGAGGGATCACTATAGGAATAATTGCACTGAACACATTGGAAGCACATGAAACTAAAAACTGGAAAAGGAGTTGCTTCAGCTACAGCTGCTGTTTTTACACTAAGAATTACTGTGTAAGAGCTGTTCCTTATTTAAGCTTGTACCCTTCCTTGTTCTAGAGTAATGCTTCTGTATGCACAAACCATTAGACCCGCATAAAGAATCCTGTATTTGAAAAATTTCTGTCCCTAAATTGTGTTATTGTTATACTACAGAATAATTTGCATGTTCATCAGAGGCTACAATTTGCATGAGCATTGGAGGCTGAAGCAATTATCCCCAGGAGATCTATCCTTCTCAGGCTGAGGTAGGGTCATATAGGCATAGTTGCATCTGTGGAAATCTTCTCTTGTAGATAAATGCAGGATTTAATTCAAAAAAGCTATTATCTAATGCTTCTAACTGATACTAATTTCTTTTTTAACCTAACGATTGTAATTATTCTTATATATGCAAAATAGTCTATTTGCACAACACATATACAGAGCCACACAATACACATCAGCATGAGGTTCTACATCTTGTCCTGACCCGCTTAGTCATCTAAAATGTTTCTTTTGTCTCTTTTTGTCATTCTCTATTGCAGGTTGTTGGTTTTTTTCCTGGATAGAAAATTCCTTCTTCTTTATCATTCTTTCCTTTCTTTTTGTCTTTCCTTGGTGGTGTTATTCCTTCCTTTGATCTACACCTATCTACTTATTTCGTCATTTTTCTAAACTCCATCCTCTTCAACAAAGATGTCCAGTAGTTTTCTTAGAATTCTGGCTGCCCTATCTACTAGTTGGCATTTGTTTTCATAGAGGGACTGGGTGAAATTCCTACTGTACGTGATCCCACAGAAAAGTGTTTCTCCTGCAATGGTGGTACAACAGACCCAGATGCTCAATAATATGATAGAAACCATATTTTAGAAGTAAATGTAGTAAGTCTATGGATAATAATGTAATACATAATAATGTAATAGTAGGCTCTTCAGGCCCTTAGTTTTTCTTTAGTAAGACTGATGGAAATAGTATATTAGCCTAGAAACTATTAATAACAGTTGCAGATTAAAATAGGGTGACTAGGTCTCATCCCAACTCCTCAGTCCATCACCCTCTGGATTCCTCGTCTCCAGGACATCTGTTCCCAGTCACCTCACTCCTATAACTCTCCCTGTCGTATTTGGCTTTCTGTCCATCACTAGAGGTGATGCTTAGGCTCATTTGCACTGCTCTATCATGTTCAGATCTTCAGGAGCTACTGCTCCATATCCCTCATCTGCCTCTTGGTCATCCCTTGTAACACTGCAGAAGTCAGTCTCTTCCCAGTCCCAATTTCCCTCCTCCTTTCCCTTCTTTGAAGGCAATAGTGCTCCAACTGGTTAAATGCACAAGTTCATATCAGTACAATGCTGACATGAGACAGTAAAATATTTTAAATAAGTTATGAACTCTAATTTCTTTGATCAGTGACAAAAGCCACAGCATAGCTATGTGAATTACTAGTTTCTTGAATGTCTTGATTTAACTTCTACAGAGGTGTTCACTCAGCACTGGAATTTCATCTCTCTCTGCAGGAAAACCTTACACTGGTTTTCTAATAGGAACAAGCAGGCAGATCTACTGACATTCTTCCACACCCTAAGCTGAACTGAATGCTATTCATTGTAAAACTGCTATTTAGCCACAACTTGCTGTTGTCATAGCTCTCGCAAGAGTAAAGATGCAGGCAGAGTTGAGACGGTAACAGCCAACATGTGGAAATGACCATCAGAGACTATTCTGAGAGAGAAAACTGACACTGCAAGCAACACAGAAATCTGAAAATGGGTTGCATGCAATGAAATTATTCTTCAGCACGTGGCATGCCTGAAGTGAAGAAAAAAATATTGGTTTGTGCTCTTTTTTTCCTGCATTCAAAGAATTATTTTAGCCATTGAAAGATGCTTCTTTACGATCTAGATGACTCTGAACTTGGTAAACAAGTTTTCTTTGAACTTCCTAATTAAATTAGTTTTGGGTAGAATGCAAGCAGAATAAATTCCAGCTCTAAAGGTCACATTTTGGAAACATTATAAGCCACTTAACAACAGAAGCTTGGAAGGAGAATGCTTTCTCAGCCTTTATAACTGCCTTGCAATGCTGTAATAGCACTGGGACAGCAGTATTACTGTAATTAAATATCCTTTGCAACAGCCTGGGGAAGCGGAAACACTCTGGTCAACTAAGATGTGTAGTAGAGCAACACCCTTGGGCCTGTGATTTGCATAAGGGTTGACTCTTTCTCAGGCACTGTGATGTGACAGCATCAGCTCCCAGATATATATAGCTCAGCCAACAAGCTTGTATTGATATAATGATTGAATGTATGTATTATATTGGTCAAAACTTTTATGCTTATGGAAGAGGGAATTATTAAAGCTGCCTGTTACAGGATTCAGGAGGCTTAGATTTAGTCATTTGAAGCTGTTCCATTCCTCACTCTTCTGCTGTTACCCTTTCAAGGGCAGAGAGAGTAGGATGGAATGTGTGTCTGCCATAGTCAAAATAGCAGTTACAATACATGAAGGGTGGAGGGGTAGCAGAAGCACACAGTTGCCTCCTGCTGGACATGAACAGTCTCTTAGACAGAATAGAAAAGCTGGCAGACCAGGAACATTCAAAACTGTCCCAGCTGAATCCTTCTGAGCCTGTTTGTCAGGGTCTCACCACCACAGCTACTCAGCTGCTTCTTTGTGTCTTATTGGCAACAGGGTTTTAAGCACAAATCAGAAAGCAATAGGTACATATCCATATGAAATACGAGATTCTCTGCTCTCCAAGAATTCTTTGGCAACAAACGGTAAGGACAAGCTTTGGAAAGTTCCCACTCCAATAAGTGATATTCTATTCTATGGGAATAAACTTGCATATAGTCACACAACCATTATAATAGAAATAACATGATTTCTACAGTGTAAAGAAAGGGATAAATCATGGATATAACCATGACCATGAGTATAACATGGCCTTTATAGTGTTTGCACTGTAAGGGATAAATTACAGAAGTAAACAAGATACTTTTCTGTCCTTCAGGTTCTCCTGGACATCATGGCTGCTTCAAGAGTTGTGCACCACCTATGATGTGCCTGACTGTATACAGGGCAGGTTTTGTAAAATTTTCTCAAACAGCCATCATTTTGGCTGAAAGCATGTTTGGTTCTTAACCAAAACTGGAAAATAAAATGCATAGCTTGCAAACCAAACTATGAAAGTAAAAAATATGAGAATGCTATGCTCTGCTGTAGAGAGAACATAGAAACATATTTTAAAAAGTGGCTTTCACATTTCCTTTAGATATGCAAGTTTATTCTGCATATCTCTATCCCACAGCAGCCTGAATATTCTTTGCTTCTGTGGCATCTCCCTTCCTGACTAACACTGGAAGTTTTTACTGTTGGGAGCAGAAGTTTTTAGAACCTGAGCTTATAAGTGAGGTTGAGAGCTACAAAAGTCATCCTCTGGTTTGAGCATGGATGACCTCATACAATTCATACTGTCCAGTGAGTAATACTTGTACTGACTTGCTGCATTGCATTTCATGGCTTGTATTACATTCTTGTTCCAAATATAAGTACAAAGTGTGGGGTTATACCAATGTTGCATGCTTGTTTATATGTTTTAAAATTTAGCATTTGTCAGATTGTTTACAGCTTACTTGTGCATTTAATGTATTGAACAGTTGCATGTGATTTGAGTTGAAAACGTCAATACAGTATTTCTAATGCTATAGAAATGCAGAAAATTTCCTCACCCCCTCCCCCCACTACATATTCATACTTCTTATGTCTGCCAGATGGTGTGGAGCAAATTATTCTAGCACTCAGACCATGCGAATTTTAAGCAGATGAATATAACAATCTGTGCAGCACTTTGCCTTCTTTTATCATTGACTGTGGTGCTGACCCATTTGATCACACCTCAGAATAAACAAATCTCATTAATAAGTATTTTCCTTTTTTTCCTCTTTTCCTTTTTTTATTTATTTCCTTTTTATTCATTTATTGAGAATTTGTTTGGACAGCCTTGTTTTTAGAGGAAGATAAATTTTTCAATCTGTTTGGTGTTTTTATTTAAAAGTGAATTTATCTTTAAGAAAAAGTGCCAGCATGATTAAACTGAGAAATAGTGCAGTTCATGTATAAATGAAACCTGGCCTGTACATCTATGATGTAAGTTATCTGCAAGTACTCCACAGCAATTTATATCTCTATAGTTAAAAGGGTAATGTGATTTAAAATCCATGTATCTTACATTATTAGGACTCTTACTGAAACTGTCATTGAAGATTTTTAATTAGGCAATTCAAATATAGTTACTTCACCTCAAATGTCAGCAACATCAGCCAAGCAATAATTTGATGATGTTGCTTAATTCACTCTGCTGTGACCAAACTGGTCTTGAATCACTCCTGACTTGGTTTTATTTTCAGTCCACAGAGTTGTAAATATGTTGGAGATCATCTAGTCTAACCTTTCGTGTGACTTGGGTTTCTTGCCAGTGCTAGATCAGGTCAGCTATGGCCTTATCTATGTGAGTCTTAAAAAGCCCTGAGGAGGGAGATTTCACTGTCCCCCTGGGGAAACAATGGTATGAACTTACTCCAGAGTTGCACTGTCCTCCTAGCAAGACCAAACTTCCCTAACTGAAATTCATGTCCATTGCCCCTTGCTACATTGCCTGTTACTGTGGAGTTTTGCTCCACCACTCCCTTTCAAGCACTGTAAGCTGCTAATAAATTGCTGCTTAGTTCTTCTCTGCCAGACTGAACAAGCTCCCCTCCTTCACTGACCAATGACCAACTACTCCTCCTTGATGGACCTCCCTCAGATGGACCCTCTCCAGTTTCTCCACATCCCTTTCTAAGTTGGAAAAAGACTTCAGATATGCTCTGGCCAGCATACCTCACCCATTTTAAAGCTGACTGTTATAGGGTATGTAAATTGCCAGAGATATCCGTCTTTTCCCCTTCACCCCCCTGACCATTAATGTGTTTGTTTGTAAACCCTTGGTGCGGGTAGCCCTTTTTCACCAGCCGAGCTGTGGGTAGGAGAGGAGCCGAGCCAGCTGAAGCAGGTCACCACGGTAACCCACATCCCTGCCCTGGCAGTGCCCGCCTGGCACAGAGGCACGCAGGCTGTAGCGGCAGCATGGAGCAGCCCCCGGTGAGCATAGTGGCAGGGCTGGCCCCAGCACCGGAAACGGTGCACACCCCACCAGGTTCCGGGCAGCGGCAGGCCCCAGAGCAGTGAGCAGTGAGCAGCANAAAGGGGCCTTCTCCTGAATTTGTCCTTTCAAACCAGGACACTGACTTAAGAAAATAGGTACTATTTGATACTGTTGGCTACTGAGTTCTTGCAGTAGTTTTCCTGTATTAGGGCTTTGAACTGTAAAGACTTTTGGTTCTTGGAGAACTATTGTGGAATAGACTACTTTTGGTCCAGTCTTGACTGCTGCTAGACTGTACAGGGGCTGCTTGCAGGTTTCAGGAAGATCACTCCTGTAGGATGTTTATCTAGTAGTATGAATACATAGTCTCTACTTCTCCAGATGAATGAGAAAACAACCAAGTAAATTTGCAGGCCAAGGCCCCATCACTTGATCACATTTCAAATAAATATGGAGCAAAAATATAGTCTTTTGCTCTGCTATTTTCCCTAAAAAGCTCTTTCGTGGAGATGGGAAACAGCTAGGGGCTTAAGAAATTTGAGCAGGAGGGGGGTTTGTAATGCTAGTTTCAATTTTAGCTAAATTTAAACATGTGGCAATTTTTTTTCCCCCACATAATAACATGTACATATCTGTCATATCTGCAAAGACCTACTCAGAAATATAGAATACACACTGGGAAGGAGTCTTAATGTTGAAAGTACCAGAACACTGTAATAAGTGATAAAGAAACTCTTACTTATCTCCTCGTCAAAATTAGAAGCAATTGTTAATATTCCAGCACAGACCTGTTTTATGGACCTGCTGGCAATAGCAGCAGATATATTTGAATCAAAATGAAAAATACAGTGCAGCAGTCTGGTGCTGATAACAGTGGATGGTACACACCACATTGAGAAATGGGCAGGAAGGAAGAGGCAGTATGAGTAGCATCATTACAGACAGATGTATTGTATCACAGGTGTCTTAAAAGAAAACACGATGAAGCTCAGAAAGCTTCATTCACTCAATAGCAAGGTCAGAATTTAGGCTAATACTTAGTTGTGATCTTGACTCTATGTAATTAGACTTATGTAGTATTTAACACAAGGAATTTTTCTCTTACTGTTTCTTCTTTCTTATTCTCCCCTGCCTCAATGACAAAGTTACAGTTGCATACTACATAGCATCTGGGCTCATCTCCTGGGAGATCAGTGACATTGTATCTAGAACATATGGCCACTTTGCACATTCTGTGACCAAAGTTCTACCTGCAGCCTACTCTCTCATTTTTTTCTACACTCTTCTTTTTCCTCCAGTGAAATATTACCTCTTCCTCAATCTACTTTGTGGTTTAGAGTGGATTTCTCAATGTTCTTAACACGCAAACTGCTTTTAATGGAAAGAAAATAGTGTGTGGGAGTACGTAGACAGCCTATGCAAGCCTGTGCATGCATCCACAGAAGACTGCTAAGGACAGGCAGGGCTATGTAGACACAAGCTGTATGAACATTCGGATAAAAAGGGAACAATGGGTAATTTCATATAAATGTGCTGCAATTTCATATAAATATGCTAGTGAAAATACAAAAGCTTGCACATTGGGAGTCTCATGGGGGCTTTACATCAAAAGAAGGTGATTCCCTTCCTTTTCCTTCAGTGATTTGTCTTTCAATCTTACTTCCTGTGACTCTTCCATCCACTTTAAAATTTTACCCCTTTAGAAAGTCTGAGAAGAGTCTCTGTTCAGAAGGCTAAACTTTTCTTCATCTTTCTTTCGTTTTCCTTCTCTTTCTCTTGTAACTCTCATCTCTTTTGCTCTTCTCTGCCTTTTACCAATACTGTTTTTTCCCTTAGGATTCTCAACTTTTATACATCCTGCTCTTTCTTCCTTCCTCCCAGGGGAACACAATGTTGGAATACAGATAGAGATAAACCTAAAGAAGTAGTATTTCTCCAGGGAACATCCAGATGATAACCATGAGCAGAACTGGATGAATTTGTGAGTATACAGGACAAACTATATCTCAAAAACTTCATCCTGAAATTAGCATTTTTCACACTGACCCTATGAAACAGCACAATTTTTGGATCAAGTCAGCAGATGTTTTTGAAAGCACTGACATGAATCTCAATCTTAACTATTGTGGAGTTCGTATAGAAAAGTGATTTGTTGTTAAGACATGACAAAGCAGATCAAGAACATGCCTCTTAGCTATTTCTTGGAATGAACTACTGAGAATGTTTTAATTCAATACTATTAAATTTCCATGGCATTAGCCAGGGGTGACACTTACTTTCAGTCAGAACAGAGATGGGAGATGCTGTGGTTACAAACAAAGCTACCACAGACCACCTGTAGAGTCTGTACTGGTTATTGTTTAGCAATAGTCTTAAAGCACAAATCAACAAACCTCTCCTAGATCTAGCCTGGAAATTGCAAGTCATTATTACCCTCAGCTTCCTAGCAATGTCCCTCTGCTGGACTGTTAATTCTTTCCTGCTACCCTAACCTTCCAAGAAAACCATTTGTATAAGTGCTCCCTAACTCATTTCTCTCCAAATGGGAAAGGTTAACTTAAAACAGTCCAAAAACCATCTCACTAATGTAGCTTATTTGACAGAAGTAGATTAGAAAGCTGACAAAAACTACACCTATGGGATAATTTCAGAGTTAAAGGATGCGTAGGAGGGATATTAGGGCTTACTGTTGTATCAGTGCCTACCAATAGACAGAGCTGCCCAAGCCTTGTTTTGTTTATTTTAGATTTATTTTTAAGTGTCCAAATAGATAATACTGTTAAAAAGATGAGCACGTAAGAGTCTTATTCAATTTAACATCCTCTACAAGGTCTAGGGTGTTCCAGATAAAGCTTGGAGGACTTGAAATATTTTTTCCTACTTTACTGTTCCCACAGACCAGTATGCTTCACTGTAGGATACTGCATGCTTTTCATAGAGTATGAACACTTTTCAGAAAATATTTTTACTGAAGATTCAGTGCTTACCCCATCTGATGTGCTAAGTAGCACTGCCTTCTTTAAAAGGAAAGAAAATTCTCTAGGATTCTCCACTACAAATTTGCTCTAAGATATTGTTTTCCACTGGAATCTATGGAAAAATGAAGCTAATGTCAAATATCTGAATATTTCTGCAAAAAATGCTGAATAAATGTTTTTCTAAGAACAGCTAATATTATTCATGTAAATGTAACCGAATCAATCAGCTGTCACTTTAATGTAGGATCAGTCATCTGGTATGGAAAAATGCATATTAAAAAATTGGTTTTACAAGAATATACACAGTTCTTTGGTCCTGATCCTCCAAAGCTGTATTCAAGTACTGAACTTTAGTCACTATGGGCAGTGCCAGGCTGTTAAATCGTGGATTTTTTCAGGTGATTTGGCAGCTGACACAGTGTTCTGTCTCCAGTTGCTTGTCTGTGTCCCCATGCTACTCCATCTCTTGTCCTTCTTGGGAAACCAAACAGGCTAAGAAACTGCTTTTATGTTGTTGTTGCTAGGCTTTTTTAGCCATATTGGTTTCATAGCCTGGTGCACTGCACAACTGCACAAGCAACCATGCCATTGCAAGGGAGAGGGTGCTGCAGAGACTGGCCTGAGCAGTCAGGTTGGGAAAGTCTGGGACTGCTTAGTTAGTGCTGCAGCAAAATCTTGAAAAACCTCATTTACTCCCACAGAACTACTTGATGAGTATTAAATGTAACATAAAACTGGGATGTGTGTTACGTATTTCATGTACCATTGTGTAGACAGAAAGTATTTTTAAAAATATTAAAATTGTAGAAGCCACTTCTTTACCTATGATAACCTTAATTCTACCTCCCTTCTTATTATAGCAGCATTACAGTAATAGTACTGTTATAACAGTAGTATTACACATTCATATAGTACATGAAAATATTATGCACAATGCTATACACNCGTTCGCGAAGCCTAGCCATACATACATACACAGGATAATAGTATTACACATTCATAGAAGACAAAAAGAACTTTGAACCAGCACTACTTTTTTTTAGGCCATGCAGGCTGCATGACACCTAACAAGCACAGATCCAGCCATTCTTTTTTCTGGAGTGTCCTGATTTAGGTTAGAACAGAACTAATTCTGTTCAGTGATTTTACTTCTCAGCTGAAGCTCCACTAAGTAACTGCATTTTCTGAAATTAACAGCATGTTTTCACATACAAGGCCTGCTTCTAGCAGCGATAAGACCTAATGTTTAGATTTACTACCAAGGACTGGTATGCATCTCCTGCAACAAGGAAATGTTCACTGACAAGCTGGTGACAAAAAATTGAAGCTTGAAAGAAAGCTGCTGTGTTTAGAGCAGGTTTTCTGTTTTGCAGCCCAGGTCCATAGAGTCTGAGCAAGACTATGGCAACAGCATGCTCTTCACCATCCTCTTTCCCAGTACTTTACTAATCTCAGAAGAAAGCAGCACTTACATTATAAATGGAGCCTGCACATGTATAAATCAACCATCCTATGTGCCTAGGACAGGCCCAGTTATAAGGTGACAAAAAGGCCATCCATATGGCTCACCTTTGCAAAGGCAGAATTACATAGAATAACAGGTTACCACCACCCCAAAAATAAAAATGAGCTGAAGGGCACATGAGATCATTCTTTATATTAACGTGCATAATTTTTTAAAATGCTGCAAGTATAGTATTCTCCTTGTTTTCAGCTGAGAGATAAGTTGCTCTATCTCTACTAAGAAGGTCAGTTACTGGAGCATAGTATTGATTCTTTCATTTTTCAAGAAGGAATAGCTCTGGCAGCATCCTCTCCTTTCCCTTTGGGAACAATCTTTCTCATTAGAGAGAAGGATATAATTACAGGGAATGCAATGTAATATAGCAATGCATTAATTCCCACATGCCAAAAAAGCCCCAAAACTTAACCAATATCTTCTTTCAGCTTCTTTAGGACTCATAGACTGGTTTTCAGACTATACTAACTGGTTTTCAGACTATACTAAGGTTGTTACTCCCAGCTGTGGGGTAAAATGACATATGCTGATAAATAACATCACTTCTACAAGGTTGGAGCTTTATGGTAATAAGTTGTGAAGAGGAAGGTTAAACAGCTGAAGGTGTTTAAAACCACTTTCAGTGTTTTCATTTGCCACTGAGGATTTTTCTGCAAGTGTTTTAACATAGCTGGGAGAAAGTCTTGATTATCTGGAAAAACAATAAGGAAGGCCCTTAATGTTTATGTTTTGTTACAAACTATTTCTAGGATATGAAGGATTTTAGTGTGTCATTTTCGACTGCTATTGTTTTGTTTTGTAGTCTGGAACTTATTATGAAGATAAGAAATTCATATTCACCTCTTTAGGTGTTAGTAGCCCATAAGATAGAGGTTATTAGATCACTTATTTCACTGCTTACTAGCTTTTTTGTAACCTTAGCTTGCTGAAACTGTATATGCTCTATACAGATATCAGAAAATTTGCTGATACTTAAGCAGTTACTCAAAGTAACAATCTACCACTAGTAGATCTAGCATGCATGAATATGAATGTTTTGCAGATTGTAGTAAATACAGGACTTTAAAAAAAAGAAAACTCTTGAAGAGGTTAGTGGATTCAACAGTGAATAAGAGGTGGTTGTACACAATACAGAAGTAATGAAAAAATATATCCACGTAGTACATTTTTTCCTTCTGATGTAAAAAATTTGCAAAGAAAATGCAAGAAAGAATCAGACATATCCATGAAAAACCTGCTGAGCTTTTCTTCCAGTATTCTGGCACAAGATCAAACCATAAGCTTGAAATTGTGGTCTTCTTTGACTTTAAACAGTTCCCCATGAAATAGTTACTACTCCCTAAAAACACCTTTTACTTAAGGCACTTCACACAAGATTTCAGTCTTGGTACAGAAAGCATTTGGACTGTAAGGAGCTTAAAAGATCAACTGTCCTCACAAGCAACCTATTAGAAAGTAGTTTCAGATGCTTCCAAATGAAGAAGGTATTGAAAAAATGCCACTTAACCACAAAGACCCAGAAGTTAGAACAATGTGTGAATTCTGTGTATAATGAACATAAACTAGACGTATAAGCTAGTTTACTCAGGGGTGATGTTTTGCATTTACACTATATTTTTGGTTTGTATTCAAAGCATGTCATGAGTACAGCTCTTGCAAGATTTCTTTGAGGGGACTAAGGATGATCGTATCAGAATAGTAGCTGGGTGATCATATCAGAATAGCAGCTGATAGTCTAGAACAATATATTTCCTTATAGAGAAGAGAGTTGTTTTAAAAAGTGATTTGTCACTCCAGTTAGTGTTCTTGTAGATACAAAAACTGCAGTCTTTCTCTCCTCTCTCTTTTTCTCTTTTTATGAAAAATTACCAAAATCATTCACTCTTCTCTGACCTGCAGACTCAGTTACAATGGTGTGTTCTATATGGGATAATGTTTAATAACTGTTCACAGAATTCAGACAGTGTCTGTATGGCTGATGAAGTTTGCTGTCATGGTAATATTGCTTTGCCATGCTGACTTCCTATATCATACTTCCCAGAGTAATTCGAAGTGTGGATTTATATATATTTGAAGTGTTGCAAAGTTTAGCTTCTGTAATTACAGAGAATCTGCCTCTTTTCTTCACTCCTGAAATTGAAATCAGTTCATGTATTCATCTTCATATTTTTAAATATGAAAAATTTAACATTTTTAAACACACTTTGATTGTGGGTTCTTGTCTTAAGTATTCTTTCTCTGATGATATGACAGTACATGAGGAAAATATCCATTTATTCACATGGGCTTGGTTGGAGAGGATAGAATGAGAGATTACATGCGATGAGCATTTGCATTTAAAGGTCCTGCACAATTTTCAAAGGGTACTACCCCTTTTTATGTATATAATTTTAAAACAGTGATTTCAATTATAATTATCAGGAATTGTTTGGTTTAATATATTTAATATAATGATTTTTAGATTTATATAGGAGTTAGATTGTTTTTAAAAAGCAAACTATTAAATATGTATATATATATTGGCACTACAAATGTGGCCATGGCATTGAGAGCAGACAGACTGTAGCTTAGAGCCTAATGCAAGCCAGTCAACCATAGAATAAACATTTATTACAGAGGTATTAGGGCTCTAACACACAAACTTCAGCAGATTTAACCTCTCCTAACTGTCTGTCTTACAACTATGCTCATTTATATGGCTACCATTGTGTCAGTGGTTTGTTGTTTCGCTTCACCATCCCCTGCTTCAGTTTAAGCCAGTGAAGAAAGTGTGTTCCATCTAAGGTGCTAGACTGGATAGATTGCATTTTTCTGCCCTTTATAGACTTCATAATCTACAGCAAAGAGGTGAAGCAATTAGCTACAGGCAATAACATCCTAAACTGTGACACTAGATTTCTCTGTCAGAAACCTCACCTGATGCAGAGCAGATCTTTGAATGATGGCTTGCCTGACACCCAGGGGAGAAGGCAATGCACAATCAGGAAAAAAAAAATAGTTTAGAGAGAAATTTATTATTCTAAGCCATTGTTTAAATTTTAAATGTTAATGCTCCTTTCAACCCAAATAGCATAGGATGTATTATCAAATATCAAAAGTAAAGAAATAGTCACCAAAGATTGGCTAAGAGGATTTTGATACCAATGGGTATACTCTTTAAAGGATAAGAAATGGAGAGTAGGAGAGGAGATAGTCAAATGGTAACTCATATAAATGTTTCCTGTTTCAGTAATCTAAGATCTTTATTTTTATAAATGGAGATAAAAGACTTGGAGGAGGATGTAAAAATCTCTTATTTAACAAAGACCTTTGAAAAAAATAGAAAATATGCTTAAATATGCCCTATTCTGCACATTCCTTTCATCCTTTAGGCCTTTTACATAATGCTTATCACTTCGTTATAATGTCAATTTGTGCTTACCGATCTTTTCTTTCTCTTATCTCATCTTATATTTAGGTTGTGATCCTGCTAGCACTTAACTACATGCTTAGTTTTGCTACTCTTAGTAATCCCTTTGAAGTCAAAAGGATTATTTGCATTAGTAAAATAAGGCATGTGTGTTCTTGCAGGATGAAGGCCTTACATTGTAAATTTTGAGATGGGACCAGATCATTTATTACGCAGTTGTATAGCTCAGGATACATGATGAGTTCATATAGGATAAGTTCATCAGTTTGCAAAGTACTGTTAACAGAGTGAACTAGTATTTGGGATATCACACTGCTCACCCCCATCAACATACAATCTTATTCCCTCTTTTTACATTTGCTGCTGAGGTTTAACCTAAGATCTCATACCTGCTGACATATTTGCTCCTTTCTTCCTGTCTCCTGAAGCAGAAACTTCCCTGAGCTGTGGATGCCATTTTGCTGTGTTACCTAAAATCAGAGACAGGAATGCACTTCTGTTAAAGCACACACTCTAAGGACTTGTCTAGATGAAATATTTTAGTAGTCATACTGATGGAATCCCAGAAACTGTTTGGAACATGAAGCTATGGACAAACACCCACTTGCTGAGCTGGCCGTTCTTGCAGAGCAGGTCACTGCTACTGGATGATTTGTCCTGACCACTTCTGTATCTGTTAGCTGAGCCATTTATGTGAATGCTCTCTAGTTAACAAATTTATTATTTAAAACATATGAATTAATCCAATTCCTTTAACCAAAATGTTTAAGGAGTGAGTGCTCATTCAAGTAGCTGAGCAAAGGTTGTGGTAGTCTCTGGCAGAAGGGCTGTGAAGAGTGATACCAATATGATGGTAGTGCTTCTAATTTCTGTCTTAAAATTACTTGTCTATTGTATGAATGTAAACCTCTGCAGTGGTGCTGAAGGAGCATGAAATAGACTGGCAACAGAGAGAGGACGAATAGAGAACAGAATGTCCAGTGGCTGAGGTTCTCCAAATAGCTGTCAGAGGTATCAAGAACAGTACCTCTTCCCTTTCCAGAAGCTCTTAGAGACTGGCTTTTATGAGCTGTGCTGAAGTATCCTGTGACCACACTGGGAGGGCAAGACAGCTGCTGAGACTTAGCACTGGGAGGGAGCAGAAATGGCTGAAATAAGTAATGAGAATAGAAGTTGCTCAGCAAGCACTAAATGCACTTCTGACCTACAGACATGGTCATTAGAGGCATCTCATTGTCTGCCTGACTTCATCTTCTGCCCAGGCTCATCTGTGCCTTCTGTTAGAGGTCAAATGCTGCTTGTGGGGATGGTTAAATCAGTTCTTAAGAGGTGCTAGGGGTGGTAGGAGAAGGGGAACAGCTCAGAGACCCAAGAAACAACTCTGAGGACCAACTCTTCTGGACCAGGCTTAAACTTGCAGACTTCTGCTGGCAGTTACACTGCTTGAAAATGTGAAAAATAACTAATTGCAGCTTTGACTGTCCAAGCAAAACCTAAGCATAGTGAGAAAATTACACTTGTTTCACATCAGGAATTATGTTACTAAATACCATCATAGCTGTGCTCACACTTAGGAGGCTNCTCCAGAGGTCCTTTCCAACCCAAATAATTCTATGATTCTATGATTCTATAGTATACCTAAACAGGTCTACTGGAGAGTGTTATGAACACAGGCTTTCGTTTTCTGTCTGTGTAAGATTACCAACATGACAAACTGCGAGAGAAACTGGCAAAACCCAGTAAGTGTGCTTCTGGGTCTTTGAAAGTTACATTTTTCCTCACGAAATACACTACCACGGGCACTAACTTGACATCAGAGTAGTTAAAGGCTGTTATGTGCTTTCACATCACATCGCTTTAGTGTCTCTGTTTTTTTCATATTGAGGCTGCTACACAACTTGTGAACAACTGACTTTTTCCCCACCCAAGACTAACATCCCCAGAGGACTCTTGTGACGGCCTAAAATAGAGGCTTAACAAGATAGTTATCCTGGTTTAAACTCCCTCTGCAGCAACTCCCGTTTCAGCGCACGTGCGCCTGGGAGAACAGAAAGGGCTATGGAAAGGGTTTTTTCTATTAGGGCGTCAGCGATTATGACCAGGCTGCCAGCCCCTAACAGGGCTGCTCCAACTCGCAGCGCAATGTCTCAGCCCAGACCCGCCCCGTCCCGTCAGCGCCAGCTACCCCCTACCGCTATCATGGCGGTCCCCGCGCGACCGCTGGAGAGCGCGCGCGCGGGGCGGGACCTACTCTTGGGCGCGCGCCGAGGGAAGGTTTCTGCAGGCGGACCTGCGCGCGCGCTCGCGCTCTCCTCTCTCTTTTCCTCTCTCACCTCACCGCGCTCATCTCGCGCATCCCCGGCGCTTCCTTCCGGCCGCCATTTTAGTCGCTGTGCCTGGCCTCGCGGCGCCGCTGCTGTTACTGCTGCTCGAGGAGCGGAGAGTGAGCCCCGCCGCACCCAGCCCAAGCCCGCTGACCGAGCCACCGCCGCATCGAGCGGCTGCTCGCTACCCCGCCCGTCCCCTGCGGCCGCCATGTCCAAGCGCCACCGCCTAGATCTGGGGGATGATTACAGCTCCAGCAAGAAACGCTCCACCGACGGGTAAGGGGCGGCCCGGCCTGGCCCCGTGAGCGCGGGATCACAGCGGCTCCCGTGCAATCCACTCCGCATCATTGGCTGTGGCCGCTCCTTGTGGGGCGGCTGCCATACGAAGGGGAAGGAGAGAGTTGTAGTGGCCGAAGCCACGCGGCGAGCCCGCAGCGGCGCCGCCTCAGCTGGGCAGGCCCAGGATCCTCGGTGGCTCCCTGAAGCGCTAGGCCTAGGCCCGAGATTGGCTTTTCTGCCGAGGCTGGGCCCCTCAGTGGGGGCGGAGGCGCCCAGTGGCAGCAGCGCGGTAGTAGGGAGCGGGCTAGGAGAGCCTCGCGTGGTGGTGTTGGGAGGGGGAAGGGGAAGCCGGCCTAGTCGCCTGGGCGAGCTGGGCTGGGCTCCCGTCGCGGCGGAGCCGGGGGCGGTGCGCCGTTCGGCCCCCTCCCCCGCGCCCGGCTTTGTCTGCGGCTCTTTTCGTTCTTTACCCACCCCCCCCGTCTTTTTTGTTGTTTGTTTTCTCTTCTCTATTAGAGAGGTCTCGTAGATGTAGTCCTAGAGGTCAGAGTGAGTTTTGTTCCGTGTATATAGCTGGTGCCTGTCTTGATAGGAACGTGATTCCTTTGTTAACGTCTTTCAGTCATTAACCAGTAGGGATACGCTTGACTTTTAAGTAAAAATAAATGGCAAGAGGTGTGTTTTGGGGTAGGGGTCTGGAAGGCAGTATGTTTTTTCATTAGTTTTGCAGAGGTTAGAGTTTTAACAACCGTACCGGTCAAGCTTTAGCAGGTTTTCGTTAAGATTGATGAAATTGCAAGAACGTAGACAATACATTGGTGCTGTCCTTTTATACACAGTTGCTTTAGAGCCTTCTCTGCATAATCTCATACCCTGTGACTGAGGGTGAGGCGGACGGCTCTTTAAAGTAAATTTATGAAGTCTAAAGGAACACAAATACCATGTTTATCTGGTCTGTTCTTGATGGAGCACAGAAAACTTCCGTGAATTATTAAATTTCTAAAGTCCAACAGCATTGTTTTGGACTAGGTTATTTATCTAAGAAGAATACTTAATCTTGTTCTCAGACGCTTACAATAACTAAGTCTGCCATAACAGCTAGTGTTTATCGATAAAGAATCTTTGCAAAGTTTGCCTTTTTTAAAAAACAAAAAGCATGTATAGCTTCAGTTTTTAGCCCCTAGAGATTGATGCATTTTTTCTGCTAAAGTGAATGTTTATTATTGAACATCTATTTCCTGTATGTAAGATCAGCATAATGCTATATTTAAAAATACAAGTATTGAGTTATTTCCTTTAATACGTTTTTGCTTGATTTGCCAGAAGTTGAACTAGCTCTTCTGTATATTCAGAGAAGTACATATGAAACTTTTTTGTATGATGTTTGTAAAATTTTCAAATGGTTATGCTGAAACTGAGCAGCATTTAAATGTGGTGCAACTAGTTGGCTGTAAAGATGATCACAGGTCGGTATTTCTTTGTTTGTGTATTGGTGGGGTTTATAGTTTTGGTATTGTTTTATTTGACATTGCTTTTACTGATTTTCTATTGTAATCCTGAACTCTTAGTTTCACCATTGTTTTTTTTATACTGTAGTGGATTTCCACCAGTGGCTAAAACACTTTAACCAGAAGCCTTAGACCTTTATGACAACTAGAAAATATGCAAGTGCTTATCTTGTGCCCCTTCTTTATCCCCTCCTCCTCTGCCAGTAAAAGCATTAAATGCCGTAAAACTGAGAACACATCACTATAAGCATAATTATTATGATTATTTCTAATATTACTTGTAATACTAATTCATTTGCAAAAGCCATACTAATGTTACATTGTCCAGATTTGTTTTAGGGTAATTTGGTTTTACAGCTTCTGGAAGGCTGTAAGGAAGAAGCACAGAGTGATTCTTGTAAATAGTGTGTATGTACGTCTCTTTCTCTGTGTGGAGAGTGCCTTTATGCAATTTAGTTGGTTTTAGAGCTGGATTAAGCAGAATTAGCTTCTTGGTTTCTGATTACTTCATATGTAGACTAGTAGTTTATCTTGCATTTAAACTGGACCACCTGACTAAATATGAAAGTTGTATCATGTTACTCTGTTTTGTTGGTTTTTTTTAGTTCCTTTTTAACTGAGGCCTGTATTGGTATGTGTGGTTCCACATGGCAGTGATGCAAGGCCAGCAGGCTTGTAATTGTTGGTGTAACCAACATCATCAACGTGAATATGAACGTACTGTGTTATGCAGTATTTTACTGCGATTTTACACTGAGATTTCTAGCTTGTATAATACTTGACTGTGGAAGTATCACAGTATGTCAGGGGTTGGAAGGGACCTAGAAAGATCTTTTAGTTCAACCCCCCTGCCAGAGCAGGATCACTAAATGAGGTTACACAGCAATGTGTCCAGGCAGCTCTG